>BSSO01007520.1:0-10914 GCA_030267885.1 Mesembryanthemum crystallinum | reverse complement strand
AAAAAAAAAAAAAAAACCCAAAAAGCTGATAGATAGTAATATGAGATTAGAAATGTGTGAATATTTCTTATTATTCTTATAAGCCCCTAGTCCTTGTATATAGTAGGCCCACATCTCTTGTACTATACAAACTACGGTTTATATATTGTCAATGATAAACAGAACACTCAACTCTCAAGGGGAATTATTCCAAAAACTTAACAATCTCTGTACTTTAAGTATCAGAGCTTCCAATGCTCATCCTGACCCTCCACAAATTCCCAGCCGCGCATGATAAGCCTTCCGCTGTCGCCCTTGCTCGATCAGCCCATCTCTTCCAGCGCCCCAGGTCCCATGTCTAAGCCCCAGCCTGAAAGTAACCCCGACGAGCATGGTCGCTCGTGCAACGGGCCCCTTCCAGTTTTTTGTAACTCAGCTTGTTTGGTCCAGAGATATCTGATCAACAAGCTGTTAATAACCAAACATCACATTTTAGAATCTTGGGTCCCAATTTGACAACCAATTTAAATTGTCCAAAAAGCTGGTTCAAAGCCATCAACCAAACAAAGCTAAAAGTCTTGAGTATATAAATTGGTACGTATGGTGGATGAGTCATCTATTTGAGATGCAGAAGTCATTCCTCCAAAGCGTGAAAGTCACCTCACATGAGCTGGTCAACGTACATACCAGACACTGATGACTTGGTACACAGGGTTGTAGGAGAAATTATTATATGGTCCGGAACTCATGGTTCCTCTCTGATATAATAAGTGAAATTAACTCTAAATCATCCACAAAAGATATGCTAAATAACTTGTTATGTGAGATGAACCATTGATCCGGGGCCATACAATAATTGCTCGGGTTGCAGATGTATTACCGTGTAGTCATATGTGTACCCATAATAAATCTTATTTATTTTCTCTAGAGGGGATAAAAAACGAATATTGAGTACATGTAGTCTTAATATTTGTATCCCAAGGCCATATGCATACATCTGCATCAAACAAGTGCTGGTGTATGGCGTGCATTTTGATTTAAAAGATAGTGAGTATATATGAATGTTACTCTATGTTACCCTTCACCTATATTGTTGGAGATTAATCTAGAAAAATTTAGGAAAAGATCTAAAGATATTTGTTTAAAATTATCTAGAGAGTTAATGAGTTAGAAAAATCTAGAGGGAAGGAAAAGGTTAGAAAAATCTAGAAGAAAGGCGAAAGGTTAGAAATATCTAAATACCCATATGGAGAGCCTATATAAGGAGAGTTAGGCACCATTTGGGGTGAGTGGTAGAAAGATGAGTGGTGTGTGGAGACAAAGTGCTCCCACAAAAAAAATATGAGGGGTGAGATAAGATGGAGCTAAGTGCTCTCACCAGAGTGAGATTGTGAGTTAAGAAAATTATGAGTGTAAACAAAAATATCGTTGTAAAATATTATGAATAAATATTTTGGATCCATTGCTATTCCGCTACGCCAAAAATTTCAACATATATCATATCCTTCACTATTTTTGGGATTCATTCAATTCCATCCACCAAGATGAAGGGTGATAAAACATACAGAAGATTAAAGATTAGGATCAAGGAAATATACAGATTAAAAAAAGCATTAACATATATACTTAACGCTAGTACAGCCTGGTGCATTTATGTTAAACATATCAATAGTTGGGACTGTTATTGTATAATTATCAAATTCGGATTATTTTTGTTAAATCGCCCAAAGTTGGGATTATTTGAATCCAATGTAATTCTCTTAGATAAAATATGTAAAACATACTTTGCACTGAACTGGTTGTTAAATTCTTGTGCAGTTTCTGGCCTTTTTGGAACCATAGAAACAGCCCAAGAGAAACTTTCAGTTGGAATGGGATTGCTAGCAGGGGCAACCGTGGTGCGTCTGACCCTAATATGGGGAACTTGTGTCATCGCTGGCAAGCACAATTTGGGGAAGTCGTGTACAGTAGACGAATTAGATACAGAAGGGTATAATTTGATAGGTACATTACATAACATTTATTGCTATACTTCATACAAATCCAATATGAGTAAATCTTGCATATACCCAGTATATAGTATACAATATAAGAAAAGGGTTACTTTTTGTTAATAAAATGGGTGACTCTTAATAATGATTTACTTCACAAAACAAGGGTAACTTTCTTTCGGAATGGGGGTAGCTTTTATTCACAATAGGGGTAACTTAACCTGGTGTATACAATACAACAAGTCTACACACGTTTTTGGAATCCAGTGTATGTGTTGAATTTTTCTCTTTATTACATTTCTTGGTACATTGTATTCCTCAGGTTCAGGTGTTTCTACTGATTTATGGACTTGTTACAGTACCAGAATCATGGTTATTTCTGTGCTACCCTTTCTTGTTGTCCAATTTCCGCAAGCGTTCAGTTCAAGTTCAACTACTACAAAATACTCCATATTGATTGCCTTCATACTCTCTTCTCTGATGCTGATTAGCTACGGCATTTATTAGGTATTTATGTCTAGCAACGATCATTGTTGTTAATAGTTGCGCTTTCTAGATTTACCTTTGGTGCCAACAGAAATGGTAACAGTACTGAAGGGATGTTCCCGGCTGTGCTTGTTCAGATATTGCCATGATCTGATGGTATTTGCTCTCAACAATGTTGTATGGAAACGAGAATGAGAAAAAGGAAAAACTAGGAAATGTGTAAACGCAAAAAAAAACTGTATAGCCCACAAATTTTGTTGAATTTTTCTTAGGAGTGCCTAGGATTTTTAACTGTATAGTACAAAGTTTTTTCTCTGCTTTTCAGAATTGTTGTTGGCACGGAGATTGGAATTAGAATTATTATCTATAACATTACAAAAACCTCTATTGTCCTTTGGGTTGAACAGGAGTAAGCACAGTCACACAAATCTACCTTCAGGCTGTAAGCTTTGCTCACTAGAGATATATAACTATATAAGAATATTTCCCCTAACTTCTTTTTTTTTCTCTCTTTTTCACTTAGCATCATTGAGCCTCATATAAGTTTGTCCATTTAAGCTGCCTTTAGAAAGCCTTCCTTGTGAGATCAAACATTTCCATTTGAAGCTGAAATGCTGTTGACATGGTTTTGAGTATATATACCATTTTTTCCATTCTCGGTTGTTCTCTTGTGTGGCCACCGCATGGTGCTGTGATCAAAAGTATCACTATTCAAAAGATACCATATTTTCGTCATGAAGTCACTTTCTTCGTTCATTGGGGGCAGGTATTCCAACCTTGGATCCAAGAGCGGCGGATTGACTATGTGAAAAGAATGCTTTTGGAAGACTGTGCAATTCTGATGGCAGTGTTAACAACGATGTCGTAGAGAAGTAAGTCTGCTACTATTTTCCCACTGGTTGCATACACCTGCCATAAAGGGTATGTCAAAGTTCACTTATATTTCTATGATGTTCTGTATTATAGGCTGTTTAAAAGAATCGACGTTGATGGCAACAATTATCTCTGTAAAGGGGAACTTCAAGGCTTTATTATTGGGATGCAGTTTGAAGGGATGACCATGGATGAAGGGGATATAGTCAACAAAGTACTAGAGGAATTCGATACTGAGAGACAAGATGGTAGAATTGATTTCGAAGAGTTTAAAAATGGAATTAGTAATCTGCTGAAGCGTGCATAATTCTGACCATGTGGAGACTAAAAAGTACATAGATAATTATGCTGAGGTAATTTGTATTTTGTATTGCGAATGTTAAGGTTTTCAGTTTTTCCAGCGCTTTGGGGATTTTATTGTCTAAAGATTTTTGATATCTTATTATCTGTGGAACGGTTGCAGGAAGCAAAAATAGAGCATTTTCTGTTGGGCGACAGTGGCGGATCTAAAACCAACTTCAAGTGGGTTCCTTTTCTAGGATTTAACTTATTTTTAGTACAAATATATAATTTTTTTCCCAAATTTACCCATAAAAAAAGGGGAAAAAAATCCTCAAGTGGGTTCCCGGGCACCCACTTGAGGCCCCTTGGCTCCGCCACTGTTGGGCGATGAGGAGGCTGGTGAAGAAGTTGATAAGGGCTGGAAAACCACAATCAAGGCAGCATTTTTCTTAGTGACTGGGACTGTGGTCCTTGCTGTTTTTGCTGAGCCACTAGTAGAAGCTTTTAGCCATTTTTCTGGTGCAACCGGTATCCCTATGTTCTTTCTTTCGTTTATTGCCCTACCCATCGCGACAAACTCAGGTGAAGCAGTGTCAGGTATATTTTATGCCAGCAGAAAAACGAAGAAATCTGCATCACTGATTCTCTCTGAGGTTAGTGCCCTTCCTCTTACGCCAATATAAGTGCTGTTTGCTCTGCACACAAAGGAGGTCTGACAGTCTAAAACTGTCTTACCAAACATTCTATATTTGAACTGCATAGCGTTGAACTAAACTGAACTGGAATGCAAATGGTAATGACGAAATGAACATAGTCAGTAAATATTTAACAGTACTTTTAACTATTTATCACTTCTTATATTCTATACTCTTGATCAGTAACTTTATTCTGTTTGAACTTGTTAAGAATAATATAAATGAACCGAACAATAATAAATCACATATTTGAAGTAATAAAACAGGTAATTTTATGCTCTATATATCTGTACTTACGACCTTAATCAGCTTCAGAAGCTCAACATGTAATAATGTTTCCTTGCAGATAGATGGAATGGTGACAGTGAACAATCTCCTGTGTCTGTCGGTGTTTTTGGCCGTGATTTACGCAAAAGGATTGTCCTGGGACTTCTCATCTGAAGTGCTAATCACTTTCCTGGTGTGCATCATAATGGGTGGTCTTGGCAGCTTCCGAACTGCTTTCCCTCTTTGGACAGCTGCTTTGGCTTTCCTTCTTTACCCCTTTTCTCTGGTGCTTATTTATGTGCTTGACTATATTTTCGAATGGTCATAGATGTTGAGGACTTCATTGTGTGCTGATCACTCCTATACAAAAAGGCTCAGATCGTTCTTTCTTCCCCCCTTCTTTGATTCAGGTTGATCGAGTTTGTACCTGAGCTCTGTTGAATTTGTTATGAGACTATGCAAAGCAGTTTCATTCTATATATGTTCATTTCAACTGGGTTGTGCTAAATTGAACATAACTGATCTGAATTGGATGTGAATATAGTAATAAGAGAAAAAAGTAAGTTGTAGAATAGAACTAGGATGTCAACGACAGTATAGACATAGCCACTTTTGTATTTATTACAGTAGTATTATTTGTTAGTGGATCTTACTAGGAATATAAATATTGATTGGATCTCCACCTAATAGCTTGAACTTTTGGTTGAATTGATTCCTTCACAGATTTGTTAAAAGGCCAACACTTGAATATAGAGATCCTTTATACGATCATGTTCCAGTGTTTTTCCGAGTCTAGATCCTGTTTAAATGACCTTCAACACATGCATTGCTTTTTCCGATGAGGAACTCATGTCCATTTCTGCTGTTAGCTGAAGATCCTTGGGAAGGTTTCAGACTAAGCAGTAACTGATGAGTATACTGAAATACATTTAGCTCTTATAATCTGAGTTTTGATCAATTTTTTCAGTAACAGTGGACTAAGCCTGGTATACTAACATAAGGCCAAAATAGAAGTTACTGTTTATGATTGTAACATATACAGGGACTTAGAGAACTGACCATTAATCACATACATATCTAGAACGTGTAACACTACGTATGGTGGTCTATCACTCAATTGATCAACAACAAGTCTGCTCCATTATTGGCTTTTGTATTGGCTGCTTCCACATTATTGTTAATGTGGGTTTCTTCAGTTATTGTCTGATTTAACATTAGTTTTTGAACCTCGGAACATATGTACTCGTACAACACTTTCAAACACTTTAGAACTGCTGTCTTTGATGCTCAGATTATCGTAAAGTTCCCATTGAAATCATCGAATCAAATTGACGGTTCTCAGGAAAAGAAATGTCTGACAATGCAAAGAGCCACACAAAAATTTCCATATCCATAGTTAACCATGATTTCAGAACTACAGCAGCACTTAAAACAATTAAACAGAGAAAAGTTGTCAGATTTTGTGTGTTCATTATCTATTAAGGCGAGAGAATGGTGGCAAAAAAGCATGCTAATCGTTCCTTGCCTCTCGTACAGTGGCCTAGGGGTGGGTTTGTATGGCATGCTAATCGTTCCTTGATCATAGTTGATCTGTTGATGATATCAATCTATCATGGCACGAGTAACACTGTTGCTCATAATATCAGTAGTATATATAAAGCTAAGGGTTTCTCTGTTTCTAGTGATATGAGTGATTGTTTCTTCACCCGAATTCTGTAGACTACTTTCAGAAACTGACAGAAACAGATGACAAAATAACAGAAGCTTATCAGTCCTTTAGCTCTGCCATCTAATGGGGCGGTTTCAGAGGAAAAGCTTACTGATGTTAAATTTATCAAAGGTGAAATATTTCTGACACTATGTATGTAAAATGAAAAGTGTGACATTTTAAGTGACCTTAGTTTTCCGTGGGGAATGATATGTTACATAAGTGACTTAAAGACAGCATTGAAGTAAACAAGTAAGCTGTCATATTTATCGTCTTGGCCGGGACTACATTTTCACAGGTTGATAATTTCTGATACCATAGGATCGGAAAGTAATAATTCTTGTTGAGAGAGAAAGACCCACATAGTGTCCGACATTGGAAAATTTGGAGAGAGAAGATTAGGATATACTGTATTTGTTGAGGAATGTTGAGCATAAACCTGGGAACTCCTTGTTGAATTTTAGTAAGCGCTAAAAGAAAATGCTGGGGATAAATGGTAAAGTATACTAACTCTGACATTTTCTTCTGTTGGCTATGTTTGGCACCAAAAGCTAGTTTTTGGCAGCTTTTGAGCAAAAGTTACAGCTTGAATCTTGCGTCTATACTTTTTTTTTTTTTTTTCCTCACATACCAAACAAGATTTTAGCAAAGCTACAGCTACAACTGATTTTTGAAAACTACCGATATTAACTTTCACTTGACAGATAGATCTTGAGTAAAAGTTACAGCTTGTTCTTTTTTCTCACAGCTACCAAACAAGATTTTAAGCAACGGTTACAGTTACAGCTCACAGCTATAGCTAATTTTACCAAACGTAGACTATGAAAATGATTTAGCAGTTCTGAATCTGAATGATACTATCATAAAGGAAGTACTTCTATAACGTAGTTCTCCTATCCCTCCACATTTGGTGGAGAGGTTTATTTTGAACTCATGTTTGGGCTTTCACCCATCACTTCAGTCTTCGGGTTGGAGCTTTTGTGTGAGGTAAGGGTATGTTCTTTTCGTTTTGTTTTTGTTGGAAGTTTGGAACCTAACATTCTCCATCAAACCCTATCAAGTAGCAACTTCCAGCAATTAGTAAAAAATTCCAGCAATCTGCATCAACTCCCAGCAAACAATAAAAAATTTCCAACATTTTAGAGTCACAAAAATCAACAATCGCGGCAAATTCCAGCAATTTCCAGCAAACTCCAGCAATTAGCAAAAAGTTCCACCAACTTACAACAAACTCCATCTCCAGCACTTCAAAAATCAGACGTAATTAAAGAACAGACCCTAAGTTGCCCTTCATCCTCATCAGTTCACTTGGGTGGGTTCTTTAAAGGCCGTTTGTTTCTATCAAAAAATAAAAAAACAAAAACAAAACAATTCAATCGAAATATTGAGACGATGTGTTCTGTAACTAGCAACCTAAGAACATCATCACTCAAAACAAAAAGTTGTTTAGCAAAAAAAACTATTACTCTATAGTTATAAAAGTTTTGTAAACTAATATTCTACGAGAATGACTCAACCAACTGAAAGCCCTAACATATCTATTTGCAATCCTATACGTATAAGAGGTCTATATCACAAGAGTTTTATATCCTCTATTACACCCCCTCAATCTATGCGGGGAGCAACAATGCAAACTGATGATTACCTTTCAAGAATTGATCTTGTTAGTAAAGATATTAACTAGATAAAACTTAGTAGGAACATGGCGAACTACCAAATCACCATGTGCCACATGCTCACAAACAAAATGATAATCCACTTTGTGTGCTTACTGCAATCATGAAGAACCAGATTTTTGGTTGAGATATCTATTAGGTGTGGAGCATAGATTAAATCAAGTATAGAGTTGGATCAATCAACGCCAAAGGAAAATTGCAAGAAGGCCCCGTAGCAGGGCTGCCCTAGCGGGCGCAGAGGCATAAACTCAGGACTGGGTGTGTTTCAAAGACCGCCCCAGTGGGCAAGCATATGGCTCGTCCGGGCGGGTCTGTTGTAATACAGACACGTTTGTTCGGTTCGTTTTGATTGTAGGATCTTTTCTATATCTTGTGTACTATCTTTTACCTTATCTATTTGCATATATTCCTAATGTAATTAGACTACTTTCTAAGGTTGTTTAAGAAGGAAGGAAATTTATAGGAAGAATTGGTTGGAAAATGGCTCTTTAACTAGTTTTCTTGTTCATGTTGGAGTATAATTAGGAGGAGGCTCCTTGAGATTCTATAAATATAGCGCTCGGATGTTCATTGTAATGGTTCTTCCTTATGTGTTTGAGAGTTATCCTAGTACGTTCGTGGTTTTTCTCCTGACTCTCGAGTTTCCACTTAAAATTAATTGTGTCTTGATCCATCCCAAGATTACACCTATTTATCGAGCAATGTCTGATGGAAATAGTATTTGCAACCATATAGCTAATAGCTCTATATTATGTTTATTGTAGAAGATCTAAAAACTATATAAGTTGTTTCTTATGGTGCTACGAAATAAAATTGTGTTGCAGACAACATAACCAAGGCTTGACCTGGAACTACCAAGGACATCTAGCTCAATTTGCATCAAGAGTAGGCAACAATTAGCTTGGGATTAGATTGAAGGCCGCTTAAGTGCCTGCAAGTGAGTAGTACAAGAAGCATGCATAAACTGAGAGACAACATCAACAACAAAGGCAAAATTAAGACATTGCCAGTGCAAGATACTCTGAAGCACTTACCATGCTCATATATTCTATAGGATCAGTAAGCAAGTCATTATCCTCTAGAGATAAAGTAGTACGGGGAACCATAAGAGTGCGCATAGGTTTTAGGGTACGAAGATGAAAATGGGTCAGAAGGTCATGAACATATATTTTGCTAAGATAAAAATAGACTGGCCTGGAGGGAGTGTTACAACTTGAACCGTACCCCAAGAAAACAATGAAGGGTTCCAAGATCCTTTATCGCAAACTTGGAAGAAATAAAGCAAAGAATCATCAGTTTTTGCAAGTGTATGTAAGAGAACTACTATCCAAAATAATATCATCAACATATGATCCGAGCTGTGGTTCTAGAAGTAAAGATAAACATAGATGTATCAAAGAAATTTCATGTGAAACCATGAGACAAAAGAAAACTACTAAAGTGTATGTTGAAACCCCGCCCTAAGTGTAAGTTGTTAGGAATTTGCACGCGAAAGCAATTGTCAGTAGAAATAATATTCCTGAAAGAAAACAAGAACAATAAACGACACAAGAGAATTTTTTTACGCAGGGCTCCCAAACTGGGAGAAAACAACGGGATTGGTGGCACGATCCAAATGCAACACTATCAAGTATCAACCATAGCAATACAACAACACATGTTCCAGAGATACCGAGTAGTAAACCACGATAGCCTCACACCCTATCTAACTCAACTCTATCTCACTATGTGTTTCCCACACAAGCCCATCATGTGATGAAACGGTAACTTGGACAAACCTCAAGCTCACCCATGAGGTTACATGGCCCCAAGCATCCTACCTTACTAGCTCTCAAGCTATGCTACACCATCCTCATATTTGGTGACTATGGGGAAACCACCCAAAAGTGCACTCCATATGAACATAAGATACTCCCTGAAATAATAGAGCTTCAATGGCTGGGGAGGTTATATATATAATTATGGTGAGGAGTGCACAATAAAATCTCTTTGATAACCCATCTTAACTACATAAGAAAGCATCCAAAGAGAATCCTAAGTCAATCAATTAACAAGGAGAAAACCAGTTAAAATAATTATTAATTCTTTCCTCACCTTTACAGTCACTACACTTAACAACATATGTTTCAAGCCATATGGAGTTGTTAAGGTGACAAACATAATCAAAAAATTGGGGAAGAACAAACTCAGGACGTTGGCCCATGTAAATCTTCTTTTGCAGATAGCTACGTAGGAAGATATTCTTGACATCCAAGTGATGAATATGCTAGCCAAATATCAAGGTAAGAGAAAGAACAATACGAAACTTGGTGAACAACCCCGCAGTCCTTTTATGATGAGATCAGGTGAATTAGAAAGCGAGGCCCTGTTTCAGAAAGGATCGCCGCTCTTTTGGGTGGGTTAGAGGTTGGGTCTGGCATCGGTCGAGTTATTTCAATGGCGGGTAGGCCCGTTGGTTTAACAACAGGGCTAAAATTTTCTTAGTAGTCAACGAAAGAGTGTTCAAGCAACTAATCTAGCTTCTGGTCTCCACTATCCCATCAAAATCATATTTTGAACTTACAAATTTTTATTATGTCATACAGTACAAGAATCCATGTGTTGGAAGATTTGTTAGTACAAGAGTTTTATGTCATCTACTTATTAAATTGTTTTAGAAAACCAAAGAAAATCAAACACGAGTTCTTAAACAATGACATTTTTATGCTACCAACACGTACGAAAAGTAAACTCTATACTATATATTAAAACGATAAATTACTGACAACCACCTGATCTTGCGGCTTGCCAACCCAAAACAAGTTCAATGGCAATCACCATTTGACATTTTACCATGTGACCCAAATTAATGCTAAGGCCCCGCTTGGATTGAGGGAAAAAATTAGGGGGGTAATGGTAAAAATTAAAGGGTAGAAATGGAGGTTGGAGGTGGTGGTTGGGGAAAGATTATGGTGGTG
>BSSO01007519.1:0-10914 GCA_030267885.1 Mesembryanthemum crystallinum | reverse complement strand
TTAAGTATTTGTTTACATAAACTAGTGGGGCGGGGCGGGTGTGAGGCGGGTATAAAGTTAAATCCACACCCGCCCCACTACCCACGGCGGGTATAAAGTTAAATCCACACCCGCCCCACTACCCACGGCGGGCAATACTTTTAAAACCATCCCCGCCCCACCACCCACCTAACTCTCCTCCATACCCGCTCCACTTGGGGCGGGTGCGGGGCGATATCCACCTAAACTCGCCCCATTGCCATCCCTAGTGGCGCCTATGAAAGTTCAATTGTAATTCTTCTCTTAAGTATGCTCCAAGTTTCAGAATTTTGGGATTGTTTACTCGATCATGGCATTAAGTAGGCTTAATTAGTGATTAGTGGTACATACTAAAGTGCTACATAAGCATCCAAAGTACTCCAATACAATGGGGGGACAAATTTGCTTCCTAATTAGGAGGCATTATAAGTAGGTGGACCTATTTAGAGCCTACTATGATTTAGAGTAATAGTATTACTCCATCCGTCTCAAAATAACCGTTGTTTAAGGTTAATACACACATATTAAGGAGATTATTAATTTTAATGGTAGTTAAAATAATTTGACTCCATTACCCTTGTATTAGTTGGAAATAGGTGCATTAGAAAGTAAAATTAATAATAACCACAAGGGTATATTAGGAAAATAAGCAATTAATATCGTATTGAAATTGTAAAGTCACAAATATTTTAAGACAAAAAAAGTTAATTAAAGCGATAATATTTTGAGACGGATGGAGTATCTTTGGAATAGTTATGATACTTGAGGCCAAAACAATTGAGGAGTATAATATTAATTAATAGTAATTTGAGTTCTATACATCATATTTCAAACCAAGTAGCCTACCAACTATCAGATAGATCATCACTAATCCCACTTATAATTTTAGCTATTCAATCTAGATAGTTCTTGTCTCGAAAGATGTTGGTCCTATTCCAGCACGTTGATTTAATAATCAATTTTTTTGTAGTCTCAAATCTCAATTGCTTGATTTCTAAAACAAAAATTTTATAGGTCATTTATGGAGAGAATAAAATGTGTCTCCAGTTTACTTTTTTCCACATTTAATTTGATTTTATTTCCTGTTTTTGATATCTCCTATTTTATTGTATGTTTCTTAAATTTCCTTTATTAGCAAGTGGCGATAGAAAATCTTGTCACCAGCGGTGACCTATATCATAAAATAAGTTGATTGCTCATGAACCATGATATTAAATTCTGTAAATATTTGTTAGGGGAGTATGTCTCGTCTCGTGTACACTTTGCTCATTGTATGGGCCATTTTTTAAGGGATGATTTTTATTCTTTGTAGAGTAGACTCCTACTTTTAGAGGGGGTGGCTCTTACTAATATAAGGATGACTCTCAATATTAGATGGGTGACTCATAGAGTGACTCTCACTGTTAGAGGGGGCATTATTTTTCACTTCAGATGAGAAAATTTTTCATTTTAGAGGAGTAACTCTTACTTGGTCCACCTTTTAAACAAATAATTATTGAACTAGTAATTATATAATATTATCATAACATATAGAAAAACTTGTCGGAAACTACCTTATAAAATACACTATTTTTATCTAGCCACCTTATAAAAAACTTTTTGAACAAAAGCACCTTATATTTTACTTTTGTATAAGTTATGAAATTTAGACCTCTTTTCCGGTGAATAACTAAATAAATTGACATTTTCTCCTTGACTTGCTCAAATGTTGCACTTGTTTTGTCATTCTCTCTCTCCACAACCATTGGGTGATTGGGAATGAGGCTTGAAAAAAAATTCACGGAGAAAAAGAGGGAGAAAACAAGTGTTTCTCAGTCTTTTAGTGAGTCATCACATGCAACTCGCCTGAGTGTAAAATGGTCAATTCACATGTCCTTTTCAACGAAAAAGAGGTAAAGGTGGCACAACTTGTATGGAAATAATAGATAAGGTGGTTTTGTTTTAAAAAAAAAATTATAATGTGGTTGGTTAAAATAATGTATTTTTTTTTTTTTGGAAATGGTAAATATTATTCTATTCACCAAAGAGATCTCAATACGACACCCTTGAGAATAAGTATATAGAGTTTAATCCATAAGGCCGGATGTCCTATGAATTATAAAAGCCTAAGTACAATCAAAAGCAAACTAAGCAACAAAGTATCACAATACTATCCAAAACAGTCATACATCTTTCCTAGCATAGACAAGGAACAAGATTTGATGTAGTAGTTGCTGAGGGGACCTGCTGACACCACTGAATATTGTTCTGTTCATTGTGGCATTGAAGGCAGCTCTTCTAGTCTTCTGCATCATACTTTTGCCTTTGACATACTTGTGGAACCATCTTATTTCTCCCTTGATATTCTTAGGCCTTCTTCTAATCTCCATCCATGTAAGAACTTATCTCCACACTATAGCAGAGTATGGGCATTCAAAAAAGAGGTGTGTCTGATTCTCAGCTGCCCTGTAGCATAATGAACACCTATTAACCATCCGCATTCCCCGGCTCATTAAGTTATCAATGATGGGGAGTTTATTGCTCACTGCCATTTGACAGATGTATCTATGCCTGGACATAGTAAGAGTATCCCATATGGTTTTGTGTCCCCTGCAAACATGTGATTCTCCTCTCAAAAAATTATAAGTTGCATGAGTATTGAATTTCACTCCCTTCCACTATTGCAAGTATTCCAGAGCTCTCTGCACTCCACCAGCCCTTTGAACAAACTCATCTCTAATATGGATAAGTTGTTTCCAACACCAAGAGTCATTTGCCTTTTCAGTGATTTGTAGGATAGAAGTCCCCCTCAGGTAGTACTTATGCACCCATTCATTCTAGTTAAAGCTAGAGTGTTCCATGAGAGAGGCCAACACTCCTATTTGCAAAGCTTTATTCCAAGAGAGAACTTCTCTGATATTGAAACCCCCTCTCTGTGAGGTCTACAAGCAGCATCCCAACCCATAAAAGCAATATATCTACTTGCACATTCTATCAATTTGCTCAATCACAGTTTTAGGAATTTGAAAAGTAGAGCACCAAAATTTTTCAATTCCAAAAATGATGAATTTTAGCAGATATCTTACCAATGAGATCATGACAGCTAGCAATAGACACTCTCTTAGAGCATAGAGGAACTCCTACATACCTGGCAGGGAAGCTTCCAACAGTGTATCCAGTAGTTTCAGGATTTCATGAACTCTCACATCTTCATGTGTACCACCAAAGTACAAACAAGACTTGTTAGGGTTGGGTTGCAAACCTGAAATGCTAGCAAAAACTGCAATACTCTGCTTCATGGTCATAACAGAAGAGGTGTCTCCTCTACAAAACACCAAAAGGTCATCTGCAAAGGATAAGTGAGTTAACTGGTATCTGCAGCACTTAGGATGATAATTGAAGTTGGTAAGAGAGGCAGCATTGTGATTCTTGAGAGGATCTCCATACAAAGCACAAAAAGACAAGGTGACATAGGATCACCTTATCTCAAACCCCTCTTCCGTTGTCCAAAGTAGAGAAAAATATCTCTCAAGAATTTCCAATTAACAGAGTCGTATGCTTTTCTGATGTCAACTTTAATCATGCATCTATGTGAAACACTCTCTCTGTCATAATGCTTCACCAGCTCATGGGAAATCAAAATATTATCCCAAATGCACCTTCCAGGGACAAAGGCATTCTGCTCTTTACCAACAAGGAGGGGCATAAATTTCTTAAGTCTATTAGTGATGATCTTAGTGATAGCTTTGTATATCACATTGCAACAAGAGATGGGGCAGAACTCAGTAACAGAAGAGGGATTAGAGCACTTAGGAATGAGTGAGATCAACGTACTATTCACATGCTTAAGTAACTTTCCAGTGTTGAAGAAGTCAATAACTGCGTCACAAAGACCTTGCCCAATAATGTGCCAAGTAGCTTTGAAAAGGCTTGTTGGGAAGCCATCAGGTCCAAGGGCTTTCTTATCTGGGATTGAGAAAAAAGAATTCCTGACCTCAGTAGCACCGAAGGGGCAGTGAGCTCCAGACCTTGCTCAGGTGTGAACAGGGACTTTTTGCAAAAAAGAAGGATCAAAGTGTTGCAGATCATCAGATTTGCCCAATAAATTCTCATAGTATTGTATGAAGGCCCTACAAATAGTATCATCAGAAGTTTGAGTATTCCCATTCATGCCAGTGATTTGCTTAATGGTAACCTGATTCTGTCTCTCCTTGATTTTATCAAAGAAATACTTTGAGCAATCATCACCCCCCTTGATTTCAGAAATATGTGCTCTTTGTTGCAGAGCTGAGAATTCAGCTTTTCTCATTTTCACTAGCTTCTGAATTTGAGTCTTCTCCAACTGAATAAGCTTGTCATTCATGGGATCTTGTTGAAGAAGAATTTGTTGGAGCAGAGGTCTTTCTGACAACTTGATATTCTCTCACAAGATTGCTGAAATGCTTAATGTGGAGGCCTTTCAGCTTCTTCTTTATCTTGCATCTTCTTTACAGCTTGGAACATAGCACACCCTTTGATATTAGTAGACCAACATTGCTGAATGATAGGAATAAAATCCTCATGTTGGATCTAGCACTTCAAGAATTTAAAAGATTGTTTCCTTATAGGAGGAGAGCCACCAATCTTCAAGATGCTAGGTGAGTGATTAGAGAGGCCAGGTGCTAGAAATTCAGCAGTGACATCAGTAGACATTAGATTCCAGTGGGAATTTCCCAAGATCCTATCCAATTTGTTTATTGCACCAGGTATAAAAGAAGCCAATGACAGGAACATCAGCAAGACCAACATGCCCTACACACTCAACAAAATCATGGATATCACTGGGGTTAACATTATGAGGGCTAAGTATCTCATTACTGAATAGGGGAAAATTAAAATTCCCAACCAGGACCCAGGGGGATGAAATAGGTTGACTCCAGGCCATTTCTCAATTTGTTCCTATAAATGCCTTCTTTCCATAGCAGAATTAAAAGCATAGACAACAGTTAAGAAGAATGTAATCCTCCGTGCATGATCAGTAACATGGCAATGAACAGACTGAGCACAAGATCCCACAAGCTGCACATCATAATGAGTCTTCCTTCACAGCACCCACACCCTACCCCAAGGATAGGAAGAGTAATTATGAAATACACCCCAGTCATTACCCAATTTGTTCACGATACTAGCCATTTTATTTTCCTTTACATGAGTTTCCAAAGCACAAAACACATCAACACTATTATCATTCAGGAAGTTTTTAACCTCTCTATGTTTGTGGGGCTTATTAAAACCCCTCAAATTCCAAGCTGTAACTATCATTGGGATGTTGATAATCCATCCCCCTCCTCCTCCATCTGAGTACCCTGAAGATCCCACTTTTCACCCAATTCCTCCTCCTACCATCTGAGACCACAGAAGATTGAATTTAGACTGAACTGTCTTGAATTATTTTTCTAAAGGGCCAAGGGCAATGTGCCCAACTGAGTAGAACATCCTCTTGGGGTGGAATGTGTGCTTGTGAGGCACCGTAATAAATCCATCATGCTGAACTGCAACTTCAGAATCTGGTTTCTGAGCAGTTTCTTTAGGCACCATAGAGGTCTTCACCTCAGCAGTCTCCATAGCAGGTTCCTTGATCACCATAGGGGGTTCCATAACAACATCTTGAGTGCTTATAGGTGCGGGTGCGACCTTCTGCTTACCCTTAGCCTTTCTGCATCTGCTTTCCATATGTCCAAGTTGGTGACATACCTTGCAATAGTATGGCACCCACTCATATTGCACAGACTTTTGCTTCTTAACACCAAATGGAGTACAGATAGGAACACTCATAGGTAAGGCTTTAGATACATCCACCTCAATCAAACAACGGGCATATGATATTCTATCTTTAGTGATAGTGCACTTGTTAGCACAAACAGGAACCCTAACTCTGCTAGCAATTTTGCTCAGGCCCTTAGTAGACCAGTACTAGACATCTAAATTAGGGAAGGTAACCCATACAGGTACCTTATGAACATCATTATTATCAACAGAAAAGGTAGGTGTCCATGGTTTCAGAATCAAAGCTCTACCACCAATGGTCCATGGCCCGGCCCACTCTTTAGCACAGAATCCCTATCTTCCATTGAAGCAAAACGAAAGAAAATCCACCCTTTAGAATGAGGGAAAACTTGAGGTTTTTGAACAGAAGACTATAATCTCTCAACAAACGCATGGACATTAGCCAGTTTAGGGTTCCCACCAACCACAAATCCAACAAGTGAATTACCCCAAAACTCCATTCCATCACAAATATCATTAGTAGATAATTCAACCATATCAGCATTAACAACATTAGGAACAAATTGAAGCTTCATCCCTTGCCCTGGACTACGATTTCCTATTAAAGAGGCCTTCTAAGAATTCTTTTCCATTGGTTTTCCAACCCCTAAATGGCCATTCACATCATCATTATTCACTGGAACATTAGGTTTTGGAGTTCCATTACCCCCCACATTATCAAGCAAAGTTGAATTATCATTCACAATAACATGTTTTTCAAGAACAGCAACATTATCAAGAACGTTACCAATCAAATCATGCACAGGTGCATCAAGATGACCAGAATCAGAACCAAAACCAAATTGCTCGAGATCGAAATTGAGGATACCTGGTTGCAGATTCATCTTCCCAGTGTCTTGAGATCCTATCAATGAAGGCTCAACAATGAAATCGCCCAATCATGTTACACTAGGACTCCTCTGGGGTTCAATTTCCGAGTCACTTAATGAACCATTTCGCCCCAAATTCCCATCAGTAGAATGAGCAAAAGACGATGCAGCTGATTTCGGTGGATTCTTGGGGGCACGAGCTTGCGATTTTCCAGTAGCCATGGTGGTCAAGCCACAATCGAAGAGCAGAAGAAGCTATCGCTTGTCGCCAGAGCTTAACAAACTCTAAACCCAACAGCCATGCAGTGTGAAAATAATGTATGTTATAAGGTGGTTTTTGACAAAATTTTCTAACATATACATCCTAAACATGTCCTTGCAAAGCAAAAGTTCTCAAAAGTGTACAAAAGTGAAATTTGTATCAAATCTCTAATCAACACCTCAAAAAAAAAGAAATATGTTTCAATGGGGGATCTTAATTAATTAAATATTATGGAAATATATATTTTGTTTTTATATTAAAATAATTTAATAAAATCCGAAATCAATATAAATACAATTTCAAGATTAATTTTAATTTTTGAAAACGAAATATAAATAGTTATTGAGAAAAATATTAATGATGCGTTGAGCATGGGTCACACCATAAAGTTGAGAGATGTTTATTTCAATGGGGAAGAGAGGTTTGTGTAAGAGGTTTGTGGTCCCACCATAAAGCTGTTTTGGAGTTTATTTCAAGGATTTTTTTTTTTTTTTTGTCAAAGACTATCTTTTATCATGTCCACTTTGCAAACAACTATCTTTTCAAAATATTTTTTTGCGAATAAGTACTTTTTTAAGACCAAATTTTTATTGAAATTTCAAAAATACCCTCACGCCTTCTCAAACTTTTATTGAAATTCTGGAAAAAAAAAAAAGAAAAAAGAAAAAAGGAAGATCATAGTAGAGTACTTACAACTGAGAAAAGAGCAAGAAAAGAGAAAGATTTTTTATTTTTTCTTTGAGAAAACAACGTTATCCTTGGGTTTAATTGGCCCAAGTGAGAGGGACGTGAGGGTATTTTGGGGTTTTACTTAAAATTTGGCCAGAATTCCGGCCAAAAGGTATCATCTTACAACAAAACCAATCTTAAAAGTTAGTTAGTCGCAAATTATTTTTTAAAATGTAGTTATTCACAAAATGGGCATTATAAAAAGGTAGTGTTTGACGAAATGTCCTTATTTCAATGGGAAGGTGAGGTTAGTGAGAGGTTGGTGGAAGAAGAGGTTTCTGGGATGATAAGGTGGCATGACATAAACCTCACCATGAACCTCTCCATAAATCTCTCTCAATGAGGATGCCCTTAGACTTTGCAACACGGCATGTTGCTAAACACTGGCTGGTTGTAGCAATGAACTCAACCATGTCTGTTGACACAGACCTCCCATATTGTTGGACAGTTCTGCTATTCACTACATTAATTGTGCTGCTTAATGAACTGCAACTCGATCGAGCGGAGAACATGACCTAGAGCTTATATACTCTTATTAAAAGACTTGGGCTATTATATTTTAACCTACAAGATAACTTATAGCTTAGATCTTAATAATATTAAAAAAAAAAAAAATAGTTTAATTTTGTTATGAATTAGCAAATAGGAACAAACCAAAAAAGAAATCAAATAAATTGTTAGATTGTTGAAAGCAGAATATTAGCCAAATTTTTTACTGGTAATCTATAATTAACAAATGACTGATTTTGTCGGCCAATAATCTAAATCAAAAAGCTCTTAAATCATATAGTATTATAAACTAGCAAGCGTCATTAGTCGTTACCAAATATAGGACCTGTTTGGCGAAACTTCTATATAAAAGCACTTATCTATGCATCCATTGCATATTGCTCGTCCACCATCCTCTCCACCTCCACCTCATCCTCCATTAGAACTTCTAAGAAGTTGAAATTAAGCTAGAAAGTAGAAACTTCAAATTGTTTCTTCTACTTCTAGTCCTTTTCAACTTCTTAGAAGTCAAAATGGAGGAGTAGGTGGTGGAGAGTATATGAAATGAATAAGTTTTTTTTTTTTTTTTAAATAGAAAATTGGCTAAATGGGCTCATAATTTCAGATGAAATTATGACTAGAAACTATTACACAAGTAGCTAGCTAGCATTAATCAGGCCATTTCCTTGAGTTTTTGGAAAGTTAAACTACGATGATCCTATTTCTCCTTCATTACAAAAAGTAACAAACGTTAATAAGAGTAGTTCTTTAAATGAGACCTTCACTTGATGCTCCACCAATATAATATATATTATGATATCCACTAAATTCATCATAGAAAAGACATAGAATGTTGCTTTGTATCTCTCTAACTTGTCCAAATAATGGGGATCAGTAGAGCCTTCTGATTACCACAAAGTATTCACTTAACCCCACTCAAAACAACTACAAAAGAAAACTACTAATCTTGGGTTCTATTATATATATAAAAAACAAAACACACACAATTACACAAATATATATAAACAAAATATTGCTAACTTAACACATTAAATATACATTAGATAGACCCATGATGCCATCATCAAATTGATCAAAGTTATGTAATAATGTCATGTAGTAAAAGAATCATATTAGCTTTAAATTAAACTAAGGCTGCATCAGTTTATCAATATATTACTCTTAATATTTATTAATATATACTCTTAATATTCTCTTAGTACAATTTGAAAGATTAAGTAATTAAATAAGCTAATAGCCAATGCACAAGAAAGACAATGGAAGAGCATAATGAGGGGTCACATGCACCACTTTTTGAGTGGCCACTTGAGTGCATCTCTAACTTTTAAGACTTTATAACCTTTTTATTCTTCCTCTTATTAATTCCCTCCCTCTAGGAACCAAAAGGAATGCTAATGGAGGACACCGTGCATTAAACATAATGACAACAACTATCATAATTACCTCTTACTAATTAAGAGAGAGCAATTAGCTCCCCTCTAGACCTCATGGATCATAGTATTCTCATCTCTAATCCCTAAATTATAGTTGTATTTTTCATATATGAATTTGAACATATACCTTCTGTTTTATTTTATAAGTATGGAGTAACTCCACTATCGTTGAAGTCCCGAATACAATGTACTGATGTGTTGTAGGAGATTATTTACTAACGAATATATGATTTTGGATATTCAACAAATGAGTTCATCTCAATTTTATCTATTGGTATATAGCTTAAAAGAGTATTTACGGTATATTTCTAGCATACGATTTCGTATATTTAAGAAATGTATTCATCTTAATGCATTATTTTTCGGTATGAGGCAGAAGTGCCCCTTATATTTTGTACCATACGTAAACAACTATCTGCGTAAATGAAAAAGTGGTACTTTTGAAAAAAAATCGAAACACCTAAAATGGCACTAATTGCGTAAAATAGTTCTATTCTAAATGAGAAAATGTGTAGTAATATCATATAAGTAGTAGTTAAATAAAATTTTAAGCATGCTTATGGTTTGGTAACTTTCATTGTTCTAACTATTGTTTTATGAGTAATAGTTTTGATTACCAAAACTTAAGGCTACTTTACACCTAATATCTAACGACCTTATTGGATGCTTTAAGGTGTGTCTTTCTTTAACTATAATATTTTCACTCACATTTTGCTATATGAATATGATCAAAGCTCATATGCCTAAATAATTGTGCCCTGTAGTTTTGTTTGCCCCAATGCCTTAACATAACAAATTGACCAACAATTATATAGATAGGGTGGCTTAACATAACCTAGCTAGTGGGTTGCATATGGCCACAATATTTCTCGTTCAAAGGTCATACTAATAAGAGAGCTAGCAAAAACTGACCCGACACGATAACACGACACGAACCGGACACGAAATAAACGGGTTAGGGTTGAGTTTTTCGACACGATTAATTAAACGAGTTGACACGAGTTTACCCGTTTAATAAACGGGTTAGGTTAGGGTTGAGATTTTCAATACGAAACCGACACTAAAGAATAAACTCATTTATATCCTATTTTTGTTAAAAATTGAAGTGTGAATATACAACTTTCCTATTCTATGTACTTAATGCATAGGTGAAACCTCTCATCAACAAGTTTCAAATAGTAATAGTGTTATTTTATTGATTTTTTATTTTTATTTTTTATTTTTAACAAGTAAAAACTTTAGATAAATTGGCAAAACGTGTTAAGCGGGTCGACACGAGTTTGACACAATTATTAAACGGGTCGGGTTAGTGTCAAGCATTTCCAACACGATTATTAAACGGGTCGGG
>BSSO01007518.1:0-10915 GCA_030267885.1 Mesembryanthemum crystallinum | reverse complement strand
TACCAGAAGCATAACTCCAAGACTTTTTCACTTTCATAAACCAGAAGTGCAGGCATATACAAGGATGCAATGGGTGACTACTTTCTCTTCCAACTTAAGCAATGAGTAATGAGTATAATCAAGACAATACCTCAGCATATAGATCCCCTGATGTGGATAGCCAACATTCTTTCGACAATTAGTCATAGTGGCTGCAAATCATCATAATATCACGGCGTTTCCATAATCACGAGAACAATATCTTAAAATTATGATAACAGGCATCGCGATTCATAGCTAACTCCAACAAGGTAGCCAAGCTGCCAACTTTGGGAACCCCCAAACTATCTCCACTGCTGCAGCACAACCTAGCAGAGGAGAGAAAGAGCAAATTCTCTGTTACATTCAATGGACACGACTTTGTTTCTTTTTTTTTTTATATAAGAAAAATTTGTATTAAATGAAAATGAAGATAATCACAAGCTAAGAGAATACATAATCTTTAACACATGGCAGAAAACTAGACATGCATAATACAATCTACATAAAAGGATAAGACTCCTCAATTAGATTGGCTGTATGTTACACTTTATGCAAATAAGGTAAGATTTTTTGCATTGTGAAAACTAAGGAGGCAATTAGCTCAGCCTACTGAATTGGAATGAGAAAAGGGGAAGAAAGAATAGAGCAAAGGTGCAAACTACTACTTCCAACAATGCTGTTTGGTTTACAGTACAACAGTTTATGATATCCTTACCTGCTATCGGGTTCATATATGTACAGCTGTATGGGAACCAAACATTGACAATAAAATTGTACTCAATATCTTTTCCACCATAAAAGTCATATATAATAACTGCATTGTTCTGTAAACACCGAACCCCATAACCCCTTTCCACCACCAACCCCCCTCTCCCCAAAGATACGGAAAAAGAGGAAAAAAGCAAAACAGAATGAAAAACTCTGGTACTCATCATTGAATAAAATGTACCAATCTATATTAGACACAAATAATGAAAGATTAATCCAACAAAATAGGTAAAACAAAAATATATCTCATAACTAAGAATAATCTAGAGTGATACCAGGAAAAAAGTCCAACTAAGGGAAAATTACAAATTTCTTTGGGAGAGGGGGTGGGTGAATAAATGAAGTTTCCATTAATCAAAAGCAACACAATTGAGCATTAGTCACATAGATTTTTCCAACGAAAAAGGCATCTTTATCTACCGTTTACCTTCAGCTCCATAGCTTTTCCCTTTTCTTTTTTAACAGAATTTTCTTTTCCAAAAATTGGCAAAAAATGGTAATCACAGCATAACCACAAGATTACAAAAAGAAGTCTTACAACAAGTCTTAACAGAAAATAAAACAAAGCAAATAACAGGGAAAAGTTCTATTCTTCTAGGTTGCAGGGGTAGGATAGAAAATGACATGGAAGTAGATCATGATGCAACATTTGAAAGGAACATCACAGCCCTTCTTTACGGAATATGACGACAGATCAGAAGGCTGGCAGGGAAAATAGAACAAGGATATAGAGAAAGAGAGAGAGAAAACTGAAAATTATGGACGGGTGGTTGTCAAGGTGGTGGTATGCGGTGGCAGACTGAGAGTTGGTTGCTAAAAAGATTGGGGGGATTCGTGAAAAAGACAGTGGGGTAATGGGAAAATTGAAATTACAAAGCAGAGATTGGAACAGGGAATATAGTGAAGGAAGATTTTGAATTGTGTCACACTCGAAATTTACCACCATAGTTTAAAACTAAAAAGTATAGAGCAGAACTGCGTTAGAAGGCTGGCAGCCACTGACCCCAATGGGACGTTTGGTAAGTGGGAATGGGAGTTTGGGGGATTTAAGGTGGAAATTGAGTGGAGGGAATTTGGTGGGAGTTCATGTTGTCATTTCCAATCCCTTGTTTGGTAGATAAGTGAAATAGATGGGTATTTTAACACTTGGTTTACTAAAATACCCTTCATTAATGATGAGTAGTGAAGAAGATTGGTGGATGATAAGGATATGATAGTAATTTTAGCTATTAATGAATTCTCATCTCCTATTACCTGCCCTCCCCAGGTAATAAAATGGTAGGATTTGGGGCCTTCTATTTCCAATCCCATCCCCCTTTTATTCCCAATCCCTTGCTCCAAACATGGGAATTGTTCCTTTTGGGAGTTATAATCCCATTCCCAACACTATTTTCCACGAAACAAACGCCCCGCAAGTCCTTTGGTGCCAGAAGCTCAGACAATTGTTAAGATGAGCAAGATTTGAGAGGATTTAAGAAGGAACAATTGGATGTATTACCTCTCTGAAGTGAGAATAAGCGAACAACTTCACGTAAGTAGCAGCATATTTATGTAAAGTTATCTAAGTCTCTAGCAAATTGAATACATGGCAAAACACATAAATCATTACATAACAATGCTCTGAGTAATCTTGCAGCTTAAGCACCATATGTTCTTAAAGCTATTAGCATGGTCTAGGGGCTATGCTAAGTGACACAAGAAGATAGAGAAAAAAGCTACTTTTGTTTCTGCTTAGATAAGGCAAATAATGTGGAGGATTAGCTGAGCAAAAGAAAAATGATGTAGAGGGAAAAAATCTAATCTAGTATGTTAACGGATGCGTAGCTTGATTCTTTGACCTTAAAACAGGCCAACTTAATGCCCCAAGAGGTTAGATTTCTTACCAGCTTCCCAATGTCTACTAATGTTCTCCAACACCGTCCATCGCAGGATGGGACAATCTCTAAAGTTTTATAATAATCACATTGAAGAAAGAATAGAAACGGAAACAATGGCAGTAAAAAAAACAAGTATTGTAACAACACTTCTAGTTAATTAATAATGATTATTGTAGGATTCACTTACCAATATCAAGCACACAAAACAAACATGAATGGGAAGCCGTCGAACTTATGGATTCGTACTGCTGCTGCAGAAGTACTGCGGCTTGAAGTGGTAACCATGGTAGTTGTGACTACAAAATACCCACGGTACACATAAAAGATCTAGATTTCTTCACCTCTTTTTCTTTTTGAAATCCTTCGGACCAACAAGATTTGAAAAAGAAGAATTCATCTCATCCCAAAGGGAAGCTGCAACCTCTAACTTCCCCATTCTCTTTAAATTGCTAATCAGTGACCTATATATGTAAATTGAGGGCTTCACTTGCCTACACTTCATTGTATTGAGAAGTTTCAAAGATGCCTCAACATTGCCCGACCGACCGAAGGCCTCAATCAATGCAGCATAGGTTCTCAAATCTGGCATGAGTCCATTCTCATCCAATTCCCTCAAAAACACCAAACACAAATCTAATCTCCCAAACTTTTGCAAAGTATTAAGCAAGGTATTATATGAAACAATATCTGGAGTTATATCAGCCTCTTTCATGGAAGCAAACTCATGGAGCATGTCATCCACCTTGCCAGCCCGGCCTAATATCCCAAGAATTGTATTGTAAGTGAACAAATCTGGCTTGCAATTTGTACTCTTCATATGATCAAAAATAAGTAAAGCCTTCTCAATCTGCCTATACTCAGCAACAGCAAAGATGATTCTGTTCATAACCTGTACACTTCTATCAAATGTCAACTCAAATATTTCTATAACAAAATTGAGCAGCAAGGCGCAATCATCAATGTTTGCAAAAGCCTTGGCAAGATAGAAATAAGATCTTGAACTCAACCATTCAGAAGATTTCAATAAATCCTTAAAAATTTCAACAGAAAGTTCAGTATCATTGTTTTCGCTTGCTGCAGCCAAAAGTTTATCATAGGCATCAGAACCAAGGACAATATGTTTATCACGTACAGCCTGAAGCAGCTTAACCATTGTTGACCTACTTCCAGATCTACATAACCTTTCGATGCCATTGCACATTTCCCTACTGGAGGGAGGAGCACCTTCAATAATGCAAAGAATTTCGTTCAAAACTTCATCTGTTGTTTCCGCTTCATCTTGCGAGGTCTGAGTCACAAGTGACCTAAAAGAGCCCCCTAAACTGCTGAGAATAGCAAAGAATGGCGATAACCGAGCACCAGCTGATAGGGATGCAATATAAATCTGTATTAGGAATGTAGTCATTAATTATATGATTCACCAATAAAAATACTTCACCAATAAAAATACATTTTTATAAATGAAGATAAGCATGGACATTTTGCATATTGATCGATGGATCATGGGTGAGAACCAAGTCACCAAGAGTCCAAGACACTGTAGAATGAAAGCCCCAAAAAGGACAAAAGATAAATTGAAAAAGGAGCAAAATGCACAATACATATGTTAATTTTACGAAAGTCGAGCATGAAGGCATAATTCACTTCTTACAAGTTCATACTTTGTATTTTATCCTCTTTATGTAAAAAGTAGGGAGAAAGAAGGTAAAACAAAGAAAGAAAGAAAGAAAGTAAAAAAGAGACGGCGGTCCCTTGACTTGGCTTAAACCTTTACAACCTCACATTCAAGCTTCAAGGCACTTCATAGTTCATACTCAAGGCCATAGTTTATTTTGAGAGAAACCTTGTAGATAACTTGGCTTAAACCTTTACAACCTCACATTCAAGCTTCAACGCACTTCATAGTTCATACCCAAGGCGATAGTTTATTTTGAGAGAAAACTTGTTTAGTTAGAATTAAGCGGCCATAACAACTTTAAGTTCCACAGAAGGCAACAAAATATATAGATTAATGAATGTGTATCAAGGTTTCGTCAGCCAGTTTCCATGGAGCCTTAAATACACTATTAAGTTCCCTCGAGATTCGGAAAGTGCTAACTTGAGGGGGGTAGCTAAGTCATACTTCCATGCTCATTTTGTGTAAAACATAATAACTACCGTGAAAAATTACGGTAAATGATATGTTGGTGGGAATAATATAGTCCTTTTGTATCATCTTGCCTAGAAGAACATTCATAAATGTAGCACACCACCTATGAGAATTATAATTGGGAGACCATAAACTACCTAAAAAGTTCAGCTTCCATCAATTCACAACCTCCTTAGAGAAGTTAACTTTCGAAAACAATGCTAACTCAGCTATCCAAGCCATAAATATAGCAATACATTAATCCCAAAGCTGGTGGGTCTTTGTGCCACAAACAGCTAAAGATAGTACATAGTTTTCTGATAGCAAAATGGAAAAGATACCGAAGTTCCAATCACAACTCCACCCCCACATACCCCCCATAGAAAACTGCTTTGCCACAGGAGTACAACCATAACATTAGTTCCCCAAATAGTTCACCACAAGCATCTTCAGAACCATACAAATTTCTATTTGTTATTAATTTCCTGCGAATGCTGAGCTATAAACTAAAACCTCAGGGGAGGGAACCACCAATTGAAGGTGTGTCTTTAACCATGGCCATCAAACCTGAGACCACACCATGACAACTCAACAGAATAACCCCGACGATATCTACAAGCATCTAGCATTACAAGTTATTGGTTCTACGGAAACTGGTTGAAGGTAAAGCAATCATGAAATTAGCTTTGCAATGCAAGTAAGATTGCAACTACTTTTTACTTTACTCATCTCATAGTTTCCCTTGAAAATATTTTCAAAAAGTTTCATTCATATCCCCTGTGTAAAAATGCCCAAGTACCCAGATTCGAAATTAACATCCATAACATCATCCAATCCAATGAACAATCTCCCACCAGAAAAGGGCTGTAAAAGAAGAAACGAAAACAATTAGAAGTATATTCTCACTTACATTAGCCAGATTGTGGCAAAAAAGAAATGAATTTGACACAATCCCATTGCATTTCTTCCAAAATCAGACATTTTGAAGATGGGATTTTACTGGAATCATTGAATGGCTTTGGATTGAACATAGAAGAATTCTTCCTTTCTTCCAATTCCTTACTATCCTTGAAGTACCTAGCATGCTAAAGAATTAGAGGATTGTGGTTAAGAAAGATGAGTGTATGAGTATAAGTGTAGGGGTTCTCTTCAAACAATCGAAAGAGAGTGGTATTGGAAAGGAAATTTGAAGCAGTGAGTAATCTCCAAGTGACAGGAGCGGAGAGGTTTAGGGTTTAAGATAGTGTCGTCGCCCTTGGCCATGGCATGAGCTGATGAGCCAGAATGCCATTGCCCTTGGTCGCCAATTTTACCGTGCAATTAATATAAAAGGAAAAAAAATTAATTATGAGATATTTTATAGTCATCTAAGATAGGTTGACGGGCTCAAACAGAGAAGGAGACCCTCCTTGCAAAGAATGGTAGATGAGGTTTATATTCTCACTACATGAGGATTCAAATCCACTAGATGTGAGAGTGGGACACTACCACTTGTGCTCCCACCTCATCCTCGAGGATGGGGTTAGTTAGTTGGAATACCCTCCACTCGTATTTAGGAAAGCATCATTTCACTTTGGTGGCTTTGTGGATTAAAAAATAGTTTCAATTCTCAATTTATGTCAATTTCGTCAAAAAAATCCGTTAAAAAACTGATGTAGCACGCATTAGGAGGGGGTTTTTTCGTCGTATCCTATCTTACCCACCCTTACAAAAAGAAAAATTGTTGCAAGGTAAACTTTGAAGAAAGGGATCGAAAGGAAGGTGAGGGTGATAATTTATTACACAGCAAGTCTCAAAGAAAGGTCAAACAAGGGACAGTGAGGGTAATGATGAATATGATTCGAGTATGATTAACTCCTCAAATTGCACAAAAGTATTCTTGATCAAATTTCCAAAAGAATAAAATGAGAAACCCTAAAAAAATTATTACCGAGTTTAACTGAAAAAATTTGAAAATACCTTTACCTTTTGGATTTATCTTTCATCACCAAACAGGTAAGACAGGGAGGAGCTCCCACTTTTTTTCTTGACTTGTTCTGATTTGGTAGTGCTTTTGTTTAGCTTTGTCTCACCCAAAAAATTCGATTCCCTTGCCTAGTCTTCACATCCATAGTCGAAGAAAAGACTCAATCATTATTCTTTATTTTGGGTTGTTCATAATTGAGCATTTATATCCTTGGTTTGTGTCCTTTTGGGAGCTTGTTGTGTCTAGGGTTTCCAATCGTTTAGATGGGTGGAAGAGTGTGTATTTCTCACTTAGTGTGACCCTCCAGTCTTGTTTGGGTAGCGAAACTTTCTTTGGTTTAGGGCGGATGGGAGTAAGAAGGGCCACCCCAGCAGACTACCTTTACTCGAGGGAATCCATCTCCCACTGGTTGTCAGTTGGAATTTAGTGTATAGGGCTATAGGCCCAAGCCAAATGGAGGTTCACGTCTTGGTTGATTGGTGTCTAAGAACATTTCGCTAGTGGGTAAGTGGTAGTAGCTATTTCCTTCGGAACCTAACTCCCAATGCCATCGTGTTATCAAGAGCAAGAGCAAAACGAGTGGGATGCTCATGCTACTTCTACAGTTTCCCCATCCTGCCTTGGAAATTCATTCTCAGCTATTGACTTTCTTCTCTCCTCTAGTCAGGTACAAATTAGGTAATCGATATCAGGTTAGTAACTAGGAGGTTGTGGAAGAGGGATTCGTCACTCTTAAGTATTTCCTCGGGTTTATCAATTGTCTACTCTACAAGGCACTTTAATTGCTGCTTTCTACTCTATTAGCACCGGGGACCTTCATTTACGGAGAGCTCCTTATGATTGGGAGATGAAGGAACTCACCTCTTTGCTTATTGTTTTACATACCACTTATCTTGTTGAAACTGACGACTCTAGGATTTGGGTTGGGAATCCTTTAAGGGGTCTTCTCTTGCAAATCCTTCTTTTGCATATCCTCTGTTCCACTAGCTAGTTTCATTTGGAAGTCTAAGGTTCCCCTCAAGGTGGGGGCGTAGTTTGGACCCCGTTACTTGGAAAGGTGAGTACCATGACATGCTAAGCGGAAGAAACCTGGGTGGACCATATCCTGGGATGTGTGTTTGTTATGCCACTATGCTAGTGAGACGGGTTTGCGACTGTCTTTGCAATACGATCTGCATGGCCCAATTGAGGAGGGTTTTTAGCATTCTAGGAGTGTTTTCTATGTCCTCCCACCCTTAGTCACCATTTGCAGACTCGATATAATGGGTTTAGAGGGGATAGGAGAACAAGATGTTATGGCAATGTGCTTTCTTAGCTATTTTATGGTGCCTAGGAAGTAGGAACAAAATTTTTGCATATTCTCCACGGTCTTCCAAGCCTTTTGTCTAGGATCGGATGGTTTACTTGGCTTCTGTATTGGCGAAAGCTGCGAGGGCGTTTAAGGGGTTGATCCTCATTAATGTCCAGCATCACTTGGGTAATTTGTAATTAGAGATTTTTTTTGTTACTTTGGTGCTCTCTTGAGGACTTGTTGTCCTCTTAACCTGTATTTAACTTCCTTTCGTTTTTTCAATAATCTTTCTCTTATCTAAAAAATAGAAAAATAAAAAGAATAAAAAAGAAAGCAGAGAAGATAGATAGAGATGGGGAGGAAGAGGAGCGAATATTAAGAATTAACCCATAATTGAACATTACACGAGGGAATACTTTAAGTCAAACAATTAAAAGAAAAATCCGATAGAGGCTTTTCAATATCTTCACTTGTACTTTTAACACCAAATAGGATTCCGGCCAAAAATAGCATTTTAACGCCACATTGTCTTTAAAAAAAAAAAAAGAAAGAAAGTTGTTTTACAAGGAAAAAAATTACAGAAGACTATAAGTTGCATAAACTGCATCATAAAAGGTAGTTACTGGTAATTTTTCATTTTAATAAAAATAAACTTCATTGCGCACCCAAAAGACTGTTGTGTAAAAAGACGGCCCAATAGAACAACTGGCCAAATTACATGATTGTCAAACATTACCTCCCGTTGTGGACGCTTATCATCCAGATCAGAACGATAATTTGGCAAGGGAAATTTACTGAACACAACCACTTTTGCATATTGGCGGCTGCCAGATGAATACATTCATATAAGTATAATGTCACTAAAAAGTAGACAAAGAGAAAATTCAGAAATAATTTAATCACAAGTCGATCATACCTATGCAGTCCCATTCTGGTTGCCAGTGCAGAAAGTTGCTCGAAATCACGCCTGTCCTTTCTCTCTTTTGACACCACTTCTTGTTCATCTTTGTTGCCAAGAAGCATAGTCAACCTCCAGTTCCATTCCTCGATATTATCATTCGCCAAATAAGTCTGAGAATAAAAAGCCCAACGTTACATTGAATATTACTCTACCATGATAACACATAACATAAGGTACAAAATCTGTCACCTGACAATGGACAATTTCTAGAAGGCCCAGAAAGATTATTGAGCAGAAAACAACTCAGAAATAGCTTAAGAGACTAGAGAGTCATTGTAACATGCTTTTTAAACCGAAAATGTTTGCACTCCTCTAAAAACTTCAGACATTTTATGTGTTACACTTTGCGGTGAAGATTGCACTCTCTACAAGAGACATGAATGCCATCAATTTGGAAGAGTAAACAATGTATGTCCTATTATATACTAGTACATAAACCACCTGCAAAGCTCAATATTAGCTTCAATTGTTAGACATTATCCATAACTTCCACCGAGGTCTATCTCTGTAATCTACAGCTGAATTGAATTTCCGATCTTCCTACCAATTTCATTGTTTTATCAAACACATGTTCTCTTTGGGGATATTGTGTAAAGCTGCTCGTCTCCGCATACCTCAAACTCCAAATTTAGTGTTCTTATACTCGAGGAATATTTTTGGCACAATACGGAGTATATAATTGAACGAAGGGTGTGCTCAATTTGCTGAAAGTACCTGAACTGAACAACCTCAAGTAAATTGAACTACCTGAAATTGGATTCGGTATCCTAAGTGACTAATGCACAATACTCCTAAAATGATTCCTCCAAGTTTCCAAAAGTTCAAAACAAACAGCCACCGCGATATCATTCAATAAAGTAATTTAAGCTCATAAAATCAATTCAAAGATAATTCAATTGGAAGAGGAAGAAACGAAACAACTCACAACTTGCTTCTTCCCCAAACCCCTTCTCTGTTCTCTTTCTCGGTCGCCATCGGACTCATCATTGGAGTAATCATCGTAAGCGAACCTCCCAAACTCCCTACTCTGCAGAAGCCAATACGGCAAATGCTCAACAGACTTTGTTGTAGCCGCCGCCCTAAAAGAAAGAGACCGCCATTGTTGTTGGCCCCAATTAGGGCCTCCCAAGGACGTAAAGGCTAGGGTTTTGACGGGTATCTCTCTGAGGAGAGAGAAAGGGTTTTGACGGCGAGAAGTGGAATGAAGGCCGTTGTGGAAGTGGAAGGTTGCTGTGGGTTTAAGGGAGATGGAGAGGTGGGAGGTTGAGCGGAGATAGCTATGGCGGAAGAGAGGCGAGCACGGCATGGCGTAAGAGAGGAGAGAGGAGAGAGAAAGTGAGGGGTGCTGGCGATGGTGATGGTGGTGGTGCTGTGCTCACATTTGTGTTTGACTGCGCATTGGTGGTGAAGGTGATGGAAAGGAAACAGAGGGGAGTGCGGTTGGGAATGATTTTGTGTGTTGGGTACTTCATACTTGGGTTGATGACTGATGTTGGGGAGAAACAGGGGATTTCACTTCATAGGCTCCAACATGTTGTCCAAGGCCCCGTCACAGGATCTCCAATGGGTGAACTACTCCCGGTTAGTTCAATTTGGTTTTCTCTCTCTTCCATCTCGTCAGATGGTTCTGTTAGACTTTTCTCTCTCTTCCACCTCACTTCTCCACTACATCTTCTCTCCCATAATTTCCCAACTTAATAATTTGATTAGTCTATTATGAATGGGGATTGCTTTACGTAACAGGAAAATTACTCGACGTAACCGTTTTTTCCAAATTTCCAAAAATGCCCTCCCCATTTCTCTCCTTCTACTTTCCTCTTTTCTCTCTCTCCTTTCTCTCTCCCCAAAAAAAAAAGGAAAACAAAAACAAAGAAAAAGAAAAGGAAAACAAACCTGCTCAACC
>BSSO01007517.1:0-10915 GCA_030267885.1 Mesembryanthemum crystallinum | reverse complement strand
CCCCATCCCTAATATAAACTCCCATTCCCACTTTTTAATTCCCAATCTCTCAATCCCATGTACCAAACGCCCTGAAAGTGTAGCCATACACAAGTTCATTGATGTGTTGTCAGTTTCTCATTGGCCAACAAAAAGAACTAAAAGATATAGTGGAAAATGAATTCTTGAAACTGTTTCCATTTGAATTTCGAATAATTTCAATTGAAAATTCAAAAGTCACTTGGATTTTAGCATGTCATTGGGAGGGAAAACTCTTTCAACTTCTCCGCCAAAAGCTGCAGTAATTTTCTCTCTCCATTGCTTCGCTTCTTGCTCGCGTGCTTCAAACAAGTTACTTAACGACAGGTAATACAAAGTCTTATATGCAAGTACTTGCTATCAAAAATATTTTGCTACAATTTATATATGAAACAAGCACCCTTTGTAACAGATGTTTTGGGGAAATAAAATATTTGTAGACTTACGTGTTTAACCAAACAAATCTTAACATGGATGTCTAAAAGCACCCAATGTGAATGAATTTTTTTTGAGGTAGGGCAACAAACACCCACTACGAAAGACGTTTGGGGGGAGTATTTATCAAACTTTCTTTGTTACTAATGAATTTATTTTAATTTCTCGCTCAACATTTTCTCCACGATTCAATATACTTTGTTACTAAAAAATTCTTATCATTTATAATGTTATATAAACTCTTTTCACCGTCACCGAGAAGTACAGTCCAAATTGGAAAATCGAGTGAACCTCATCAATTGTTCGTCAATCATCGTTAAAAAATCAACCATTAATACAAACTTTATATACTTGTCGGATTTATGGTTTTCTTTTCACGGAAATGCTCATTAGAATTGTTGCTCTTTTTATCGTTGGAAATTTGCTGCTTGTTGTCATTTCTTTCATTCACCGGAATTTAGATTCGTACTCGCCGGGTTGGCAGAATTTGTGTCCTAAACTTAGAGAGGAACAACATTGGGGGGAAAAATCCTCACCATTCCCGCTTAAAACCTATGGTTTTCCCTCCTAAATGAAAAATTTTCCCTCCCTAACTTGCCTCCCTCCGATCCCTTTTTTCAGTCTATCTATGTGGCAGCTTTTCATTGGTTATTTTTTTAGTGTATTGCTACACGTTGTGTATGCCAATCACTGTCCGAATGAAAAATCTCATATAAAGAGAGAATAAACTCTCACAAAAGTAGTGACTCTTATTGAAAGAAACAACGTAGAAAAACTAACACATAAAAGAAAATTAGAGGATTTGGGGATTACCATTGGCGATTAATCACTATTGGATGCCCTTAGGAAGAAGGAGATGGAGGCTAGGTTTTGGGAGAGAAAGGAAAAGAGATAATTAATTCATACTTCATTAAGGCTATATTTGGTAATTTTAACTACATTATTTCAACTTTAATTATCTTTTCAAATTTTAGCTAATTTTTTACTCTCAACAATACTTAGTTTATTTGATTATTTTGAGCTTTCAAGTCTCAACTAGAGCTTTTACAACTCTTTTGGACAAAGTATGGTTAAAAACTTCTAACTCCATGTACCTTTTCAAGTAACTTGTTATTGTTTAATATTTTGAATTTGGACGTTGATTTAACTAATTTTAACTTACCTTATTTCATAGTTGCACCAAATATTTTTTAGGTTGTGTTTATTTCAACTTACACCTCTACATTCAATTCAAATTTTGCAACTTACTTATTTTCTTATGTATTTTTATTCATCTAGTTCACATCCAATTCATGTCAGTTCACCATGTTAACTTCAATTTAATTCAGTCCATATTATTTAAGCTGAAGATAATGTAAAATAAAATGTACATACAGCACAATCACTATTTCCTGTAATAATTCACCAAAATGAAAAGAGAGAATAAAAATATTTCAAAAGCTTATTGAATCACAATATAATGCAACCATAGCATGTAGATAGAATTAAGAAGTTAATGTACAAAAGTAATTTGTCAATGGGGTTTTGACCTAGTGGTTAAGACTCAGGCCTTGATTACATTAGGTCCCACGTTCGCTTCTCCCTTCTCCTGTTGTAAAGTAAAATTATTGTATTGACCTTTGTGCTTCCCTTGGACCAAAAAAAAAAAAAAAAGCAATTTGCTCAAACATTGGAGAAAATTAACTAAAATTATAATTCAAAAATTATACTTCCTCCATCTCGTGAATATTGCCAAGTTTAGGGAAGGTTAAAAAAATAAGGGAATACATTATAGCACATGTTGCTTCACTGAGATCTCAAATGATTTAACATCAAGTGCCATCATAGAGACTTGAACTTCTTTGTTTGGCTGAGAAGGAAACTTGGTTGGATAGTATTTTTCATTAACTTCTTTAGGCTATAGATGAGGCCCTTCCTATAAGGTATTCACTATATTAAAGTTAGTCTTTGATGCAACTTTGTATTACCAAGGGGTATGCCCCTACAGCTTACTTGTATTTTGCAACCTGATCTTCAATGCAATCTCAAATTACTTAACAAAAACATATAAAAAAAAAAGGAAATATAATTCATTGCATTGCCTCTGATTATGTTTTTTTACTTTCACCCAATCATAATTGAGATTTTTTTTCCCATTTTAGAAACTTGGTTAAGTATTTTGGTACATTCCAAAATAGAAAATTTGATAATTTTTAAAGGACTGGAGGATTTATAGTTAACAAAAAAAAGTGAGATAAAATAAAAAATAATTGAAAAGTTACACACTAATTAATTCTAGACAGTGAGAACACAATTCAAACTCAACAAAGCATATTTACACAAAGCACAATTACTAGTATATGGATAAAAGAAGCATTTATTTGAACCGCAATACACCATAAACATTGTGTTCATCTAATTTATTTAATTATATGTTTTTATTTTTCCAGATATGCTCATCTAATTACTTGTTGACATACACTAAAGTGTACGTGTATATCGAAGTACTAATAAATAACGTTTCAAAAATAATTAACAATCCAAGTAGCTATTCTTTTGAAGTAGAGTGCTCTAACTGGGATGCACCTATAAAGGCCCGGAATCGATGTATGTGCCCTTTATTATTTTACAAAGCTATTGGTCCATTGTGCAATATAAGATGTGTGATTTGGTGGCTATAGTTTTGAATGGGGAGTCGATGTTGAAGGAGTTAAATCATACTTTATAATGTTGATTTTAAAATAAAAAGATTACAGAAGTATTACTGATTTTAGGCCTATTAATTTATTCAACATGGAGTACAAGCTTATTTTTAAGGTATTCGATAGTCGACTTTAAACCTTTTTTATCTAGAGTGAGTTTAGTTAATGAAAGTGCCTTTATCCTATATTGACTTATTACTGATAATATTTCAGTGAACTTTGAGATGCTTCATTACTTTTGAGAATTTGAGTGATGGGGGGTGGCTATTGTGTTGTTAAGTTGGATATGTCCAAGGCTTATGATCGAGTTCATGAGACGTTTTGACATTCCTAATTTTGTGGTCAGGTTTTGATGAGACTTGAATTAATATATTTATGTTGTGTGTGCAATCGATGCCTTTCTCTATACTTATAATGGTTGTCCTACATATGTTTTTACTCTCTAAAGGGAGTTGAGACTGGAAGACCCAATTTTTCTGTATCTTTTTCAATTGTGTGGCTAGAGGGATGCTCTGTATGGTGCGAAGATTTCTATAGAGGCCTTAGTTGTGACCAATTTATTCTTCGTAGATGATAGTGTTTTATTTCTTTGAGCTTGCCAGACCGATGCTGTGGTGGTGAGGAATATAAACGAGATGGACGAATCTGCTTTGAGGCAACGAATTAGCTTGGGAAAACTATATTTCTTTTTAGTAAGAATCAATTATTAATACGAACAAGAGGTACTTTGGGTCATAAATGTGAATAACATGGATTATTTTGAAAAATATGGGTTTACCAATGGTTGTTGGTAGGTTTAAATAATCTGCATCTCCATAAAAGACAAGCTGTGGAAAGGGTTACAAGGGTGAGAATATTGATGTTATCAAGAGTGAATCGAAAAATATTGATAAAGACAATGACTCAATCTATCCCGACAATGCAATAATTGTCCTTAAAATACTAGCATCCTTTTGTAACAAACAACACACGTTTGCTATTATCTTACTTCTTTTGGGGAAGGGGTGAAATCAAAACAAAAGATTTATTCGGCACACCTTAATAAGAACGTTCTTTCTAACCTATGCCCACTGGGCATAGGTTAAGTAACAATATGTGACATGATTCTTCTCATTAACTCCCACTTTTTAAGGAAAATAAATAAAAGATGATTCTTCGCAACTAAAAAGTGGGAAACTATTTTAAGAAAATTAATTAGAACAATCACCACCGCCACTACCACTATTGCTACCGTTGTTGTCGCCACCACCACCACCATATGCGACTACCACCACCACATGACTGCCTCCGGCAAAATTAAAAGATATCCTATAAAGGGAGGGGTGAACCCTAAAACCAAATAAAGTTAAAAACTTGGGGTTTAGGTTTCGAGTTCCCGCCGCCGGAAACTCGAAACCTAAACCCTAAATTGGGTTACATTTGGGCATGCCGTGAGATAGGTGGAGAGAAGGGAATGAGTCGGCAGAGAACCAGATCTAACCAAGTAGGAGAGCGGTGGGCGAATGATTGGCGATAGGCCAGGTTGGCTATGGCCGGAAGGAATGTAGATGAAGAAAACGCTCAGGAAGGAGGAGAGAGGAAAAACTGCATTTAGGAGGTTGAGAGAAGTAGGACAAAGAGAGAGAAGATGAGTCACAATGGGAAGGATATATATTTTGATTTGAAGAGTTTATTTTTATATTTTTATGAGATTTGATTGTAAGATTCTAGGTAACTAATTAAATTATACAATAATCTTTATTTAATATTCCATCATATTTTGTAGTTAGCCTATGTCCAGTGGAAAATCGTAATAAGAATCATGTAGAACGAAAAATATAAATAATTTGAACTTTCGAAAACTCAAATAATTAATAGACTCTCTAAGAAAAAATAATTAGGCAACCTAATTAGACACCTTTTTATTATTTTATTCATTCAAATCTCTACTACCTAAGATACTTTACCCCCTCAACTCCCCCAAATTTTTTTGGTTTTTGAAATTCCCTTCCAAAAATTGGACCCAAAAGGTGAAAAAGTTGAAAAAAACAGTGAAATTTGAGTGTTTGTTTTTGGAGGTAGTCTAAAAATCATGTCACCCTCACTCACCCCTACCAATTTCATTTCAAAACCACATCTCCTTCCATTCTATTCATCCCCCCCCCCCCCCCCCCCCTCCCCTCTCTTTGACACCTTTCTTCTCTCTCTCTCTCCCCCACATCCCCCCACTCCTCTGTCTTCCCCATCAAGAGAGAGAGAAGAGAGAGAGAGAGAAACACTGTGACTCAAATCACTGAAGAAACTCTTTCTCACCAGCAAAGAGATAGAGAAGCCATAGATCCTGCTATATCCCAGGATTTATTGGCTCACTTTAAGCTCTTATTATGCTTCCCTCTTTGATCCCTCAAAACCCTAACTTTTTTTCATAAAAAAAGCCCTAATTTGATGGCCGGATTTGAATCTTTGAGCTGCTAGTTGAGTTCTTGCAAAATTGCTTCAAATTTACTGCTGTTGGGGGTGAGAGAAGATGGACGGGAGGAGAATATCGGCGAGTCCTAGACCGTGCAGTGTTCGTCGGGTGGTGGCGAAGAAGCGCCCAAGAGGAGGTGTTGATGGGTTTGTTAATAGTGTTAGGAAGTTGCAGAGGAGAGAGATTTGCTCCAAAAGGGATCGTTCTTTTAGTATGAGCGATGCCCAAGAGCGATTCCGCAACATTCGCCTGCAGGTTAGGGTTTTCAATTTTTTTAGGGTTTGTTTGGTATGTTTTTAGGGTTATTAGCGCTGTTATTGTGAGGTGTTTGCACTTTTTTTTGATGCTTAATGTTGATGTTAACCTAATTTTTAGCTGCGATGTCTTGGCAATGCCTTTGTTTGTTTTTAGGGTTTACCCATAGTTAGGGTTTGTTTGTAGCTCGAAAATGTTGGCTTGGTTTTTTGTGGGTATGATTCATCTGGATGAAATGATTTGCTATGGTAGGTTGTGATGAAGAGAATCATTATAGTTCCAAATTGGGCTTGTTGTGTATCATGTTCTTATGGTAAGAGTTTAAGCTGCAGAGGAAGAAGGGAAGCTAATAATGGAGGAATTTGTTTCTCGGACTGCTTTACGTTAAGGGTTTATGAGAGCCTTGCAGATTTTGCTCAGACAAATATTTCTTAAGTTAGATTCTTTATAGAGGGGATTACATGTTTTGCTTTGAAACAAACTATGTGTTTAGGGGAAAATAATTTTGTCTGAAAAATATCCTGATCTTTTTGTTGATAGTAAAAAACATATGATGGGTTTGAGCTGAAAAGGTTGAGTGTCATTAATACGAAAAGCTGATCCTCTCTTTTATACGGGACTTGGGGACTGTGGGTAACAGAACATATAGGTCGTCGAGTTCTGATTAGAGATTTTCTTCAAAGTACTAAAAGGGTTTTTTTTTTTGGGGTGGGGGGGGGGGGATGGGGTGGGGACAACATAAGTTGGGTGTTTTTACATGGTTCTGTGCAGGGATCTATTGATTTCCATCAGAATGGAGCTTTTAAAAATCAAGTGTCTTGCTGTGAATGAGCTAGTAACAAGGGATCTCAGGAAGGGGCAAGTCCAATGCAATAGAATGTTTATGTTCCTTTGTAGAGAGACTTTACCTTGATGATTAAAGGCATAGCTAAGTTTTGAAGATACAGAAGGATATGGCTACAATGTGAAAGCTTTATAAAAGTGAAGGAATGAATTGGATGATTTACATACATTATACTCTAGTTTATGCTTATGGTCTGACTCTGAAGTACATGCTGTGGGATAATCTACTGTGGCTATTTCTGAACATATGTATTGCAGATGCTCTCTTATTTCATGTTTTTTGACATCCACAAAGATTTGTCGTTCTTTGCTATGGGATGGGGGTGTGATAGTGCTGATTTGGCAATTTTGATGCCTGCTTGCTTTCCTTATACTTCCTTATTTTTTTCAGTAAGTATCTTCTTTATGCAAAAGGGAAGTAAAGGGAAGTTTTCAGATACCAAATGGGTGTATCTCTCACAATGAGCTTCTTGTGACGTAATTAATACGACCCTGTCTCATAGAAATATTGAGTAGTTACCCAATAGCCATCTTAAAGAACAATGGAGAGGCAAGGGGTAGCAGTAACATGTTAGGGTGTTGTAGGATCACAGGGTTGCCAATGCAGCTGGGTCACATAGAGAGTTGGTTATAGATATTATACCCATACTAGTATTTGGTCATTGTCATATCAACATGAGTATGGCCTCATTGCCAAGTCATGTGATGATTAGCTAGGTTGTGGGACTGGGAACACAATTACGAACAAACACATGGACATAGATATGGTATAGATATGGGACGCCTGGATATGTGCTGGTTACATGTAGCATTCTATACAGTTTTGCGTGTCAGCAATGTTACATGACACATTCCTGTCATGTTCATGCATCATCACGATCAGGGCCATATAGTTCTAGGGCATGTTTTACCTCATATTTTGTCAGGTGCATTTTATTGGCCTTGTTTGACAAGCAACTGATAGCTCGTTTGATCATCAGGTTGCTACCCAACTTGTTACAATAGTTGGTTTAGTGGGTAGTATTGGTTGATTATAAGATGTTCAACAAAATCAACTGCTTATTAGTAGCTTTAAGCTGTAAAATACCAACAAGCACCAAACACATTAAAATAGGCAGTTTGAGTGTCATATAGTCAAAGAAGCTGGCTACTCAACAAGGCCTTTGGTTGCCTTGTTATATAATCGAAGAATGCACTTGGGATCTGTCTAGTTCTACAGAATTCCAAAGTGCAACAAGCTAACTATTAGCTGTTGTATTATTAGATTAAGGCTTGCAGCTGTGATTCATATTTCTTATGTGTTTATCTGTGGGTATTGCATATTATATGCAATCTCCTCTTGCCTTTGGTAGGCGCATACATATGGCATCCAAGTAATCTAAGCTTTAATGTACCTCACTTGTCAAGTAAAGTTATTTGCTTTGAACTCATAATCTGACTGAATAGGTTCAGCCTTGTGGCCCTTGTCTGAGCTTTCCACAGACTTCTTTGACATTTGATTTCATTAAAATGCGGACGAATAAGACTCTGAGATACAATCTAGTCAAATACAGATTCTTAAACGTCAAGCATTAGTTGATCTGTGTAGAATAGGAGTGATGAGGGCTGCAAGTGTTCAATAGTTTGTTATGGAGTCTGCAGTGGGAAATATTTGATTCATTGTATCTATTCAATGATTCAGATGATGGCCTGTCGGTCAATTTTAATCCATATAACATCAGACGGGAGGTCTTTTATTGCTTCTGTATGAAGGATATTTCATGTATCCAGAATCAGGGGAGCAAAATAAGATGCAGTCTTGCAATGTAAATTTTTCCTATTGATTGTATGATGTGGTTTGTTTTTATTTTGTTGCTCTATTACCCTGTTGGAAACACAAGTGTAAATGATCAAGGATAAGTGTACATATTGACCTTCCCATTACTGGATGTCTGAGTTAGAGTTTTTTGAAAATGTTGAACTGTTTACTGGATAGGGAGGGAGGAAAAGATATAGTATCGTGGTAGCACTTGAACTGTTAAAACGTTGTCATACTTTTATTTTTTTTCCTCATATGAGGTACCATCCTTTACTGTCATACAGCATTAGAAAAAAGAATCAATGGTACAGTTATGGGACATGTATTTGGTGTGAATGCTCTCAATGATGACTTGGTTTACAAGCAAGCTTCCTTGCGTCATGGTTGAGGTGTAGCCGTAGCTTGATGGGGCGGACAATATAGTGTCCTATAAACTGTGATGTCTGGGAGGAGCTTAATTTGTTTGCAGGGCAATAGGCTGTGCCAAGGGGCCTGTGTGCGGAAATTTAGTGTGAGAGGCATGTTCAGCTGCATTCTGAATAACCGCAGCCTTAGAGTGTGTTGGAAACTTGGAACTGTAGTGTTGGTGAAGGAAGAGGAATACTGGATGCAAAAGCTCTTTCTTGGTTGGGCACTTTCCTGGATATTCATTTGTAGAGTAGTTAAGTTTGTGGTACCGTCAGAAGTACTTCTACTAGCCAGAGGTTGATTTATAGGAATTAGCATCATATAGTTCTGATGCGCAATTATTTGGTTATATAGCTCTCATCAAGAACACGTTATTTGCTCATATTGTACTGCTTTTCTGTGGATATACCATTTGATACTGTATGACGATAAAATAAAAGCATCTTGAGTCATGCCATCGATTGGCTCTCCCACTTGTTTCTCACTTTTATGTTTAATGATATCAGTTTGTCGATTTCTAACTTCATTTTTCGTCTTGCCACAGCAAGAGTATGATACACATGATCCCAAAGGACACTGCCCGACAATATTACCTTTCCTCAGAAAGAGATCGAAAATTATTGAAATTGTAGCAGCGCATGATATCGTTTTTGCTCTTGCACAATCTGGCATCTGTGCAGCATTTAGTCGAGGTCAGTGGCCTGCAACAAATAATTAACCAGCTTGTGCTTATTCTGGTTGTGATGTAACTGATGTTTGATGGTGGAGTTGGACTAAAATGGGAGTATTTGTGATTGCAGAAACAAACCAGAGGATATGCTTTTTGAATGTCAGTCCTGATGAAGTTATCAGAAGTTTGTTCTACAACAAAAATAACGATTCCCTTATCACAGTTTCAGTTTATGCTTCTGACAATTTCAGTTCTTTAAAATGCAGAACGACAAGGATCGAGTGCGTAACAATTTTCTTCTTATACTTTCTTTTCTAATTGAGAGTGAGGATCAATTGCCAAACAGTGTGAAAAGACATAAAATTTTGTCTTCCACTATAATTAACTTGTTTGGACCATTAATCTTACTTAAGTAATTGTTGAAATTGTCTAGATACATAAAGAGGGGAAAACCTGATGCTGGCTTTGCTCTTTTTGAGTCCGAGTCATTGAAATGGCCTGGCTTTGTAGAGTTTGACGATGTAAATGGAAAGGTGCTCACTTATTCTGCTCAGGACAGGTAATGTTTGGGTTTTGTTTTTTTTTTTTGTTGTTCCGTTTGTTGTTGTTGTTACTACTACTTCTAGTTTCAAATGGGGTTTTATCCTTATTCCTTTTGAGTTACTTTTATTAGTTATTTGTTTTGTGGTTTACATTGTTTTCTTAAAGAAAAAAACAAAAAGGTTTTTGTGGGTCTTTCGGAAACAACCTCTCTACTTGCTAGAGGTAAGGTTGCGTACATCTGGACCTCCCCAGACCCTACTCGGTAGGATTATCATTGGGTCATTGTTGTTGTTGTTGTTTTGTAGTTCCATCTGTGGTCTTCTGTATTTCCTTGCATATAGATACTGAGTGGATGTTTGATATGTTAAACATTTCCCAGTGTTTACAAGGTATTTGACTTGAAGAACTACACGATGCTGTATTCTATTTCTGACAAAAATGTTCAAGAGATCAAAATCAGGTAATCCTTTCAACTCCTTTCCGTTACCATGTGTATTGTTCTTATAAGGTGCATCTTCTGGTTTGATGCCATAATTCAAGGACCTCTGCGCCTTGATAACATTCAGTTATGTTCCCTTTCTTGTTTATGGACCCCACCAAGTGTTCATGTTCCTTTCTATGAATTTCTGAGTACATGATGTTTTGATTGATGGATGTCATTGAGAAATATGAATCTCCAGTTTAGATGTGGGGGGTGTTTGGTAAATGGCTTTTGGGTTGGCTTTTGGCAATTTTGGCTTGTTTGACCAGTCCACCAGCCAAAGAAGGTGTTTGGTAAGTGGCTGGTTGAGTTGGCTTTTGGCATCCCACAAGCC
>BSSO01007516.1:0-10916 GCA_030267885.1 Mesembryanthemum crystallinum | reverse complement strand
CTCACAAACCATGGCTTTAATCAAAGAAAATAACATTTCATTCAAAAGAAAACTCATAATTAAGAGTAGATTAAAACACTAATAAAAATAAAAGAGAGATAAGGGTGGAGATTCTTACAACCAAGTTGAAGATCTTCACTAATACAAGTTTAATCTACCTCTAGCTAATGAATAGATTGAGACTTGGACAAAATTGGAAAAGACTAATCCTAAGAAAATTCAGCGAAAAAGATGAAGAGTTACCCTAAAAATGAAGCTTGCATCCTAAAACGAAGCTTAGCCCTTAATTGTGCCCAAAAATGAGGTTTATAAAGGGTTTACATGTCAAAAATCCCGAAACATGGGTAAAATAGGTGAAACATGGATTCGGTAGGTGAAACATGGCCTCCCCATGTCTCGCTACAGGGCCTTTTAAAAAGGAGAAACATGGGTTGGCAGGCGAGACACAAGTTGCCCATGTTTCATCCGATCAACCCATGGATGAAACTGGAAATCTCATTTGCACTCTTTCTTTGCTCTTAGGGGTGAGACATGGCCATGTTTGACTATGAGAAACCATGTTTGGTTCCTTGTAGCCTTCTCTTCCTTTTCTTCTCTTTCTTTGCATTTCCTTCCTTGAATCCGGGTCTCTTTTGTCGCTCAAATCATTCAAAAGTCATGATCAAGTATGTGTTGGCTCAAAATTTGTTCCCTACAATCAAAGACAAACCCAAAGCGTAAACTAGAACTAAAAGAGGTAAAACTAAGCTAAAGTAGCATCAAGATACTAAATAAAAGGCTAAACTAATACGAAAAGTAATCGAATTATGTACATATAAACCACTTATCAGTTGTCTAACAGTTATACAGGAAAAGGTACCCGAGAGGAAAAATGATGATATTTAGTATGCCGTTTGAAAAAAAATTAAGAGCGCAAAAATAAAATAAAAATTAAGAGATGATAACTCAATTAAATATGTTATTTATTAATTGTCAAAAGCGCAATAATGGTTTAGAGAATGAACACTTTAACATATAACTATTGGACTAAACCTTGGAGTAAGTGGAGTATTTAACATATAACTCTCGGACTACACTTTGGAGTAATACTACATTAGTGGGATTATATTTTGTTTAATGGCCTAAACGAGGGATTATTTATGTCAAATTTTCCTTATTAAAAAGGCTGGCACCCAAAATGCAATTAAACCTAAAGTCAGGTACCTTTTTATTTTGGTAATTAATAGAACTTTTATTAATCACTAATAGGAAAAATTACAAGCGGATCCAAAGGGGATCTCTCACAAACTGCCTAAAATACACAGTGTCATTTAAAATAGCATCAGGGAACAATGAATGCTCACCCTTTAGAAAGGGTATCATTCATTATACTCTTCATAGGCTAGATGAACATTAACTTACAAAAGCCACATCCAAAACACATTAGCTAGCTGTTATAGTTAAGTACAGAGCAACTAGTAATAAACAGTTATAGGCAATTGAAATAATTAAATAGCTTCCCACATTTTTGCCTTCTAACACACATTTGGAATTTGATCTGATTACAGATCTGTGCTGTAGTCTCACTCTTCCCTTGAAAGATTCTTGTATTTCTTTGAATCCAGATGCAGTATATGGTTGTAGCAAAGCTCATTCTAACACTTTTTGCTCTATTAGATCTCCCCTTAGCATTCTGAATTACCCATTCCAGCTCATCCTCCCATCTGTTCTGAACTGTTCTATGTATATGTAGCCATTCTAGCACTTGACTCCAAATTCCTCTTGTGATATCACACTCAAAGAAAAGGTGTGAGCTCGTTTCATTTGAAGTATTACACATAACACATTTAGTGTCACAAGGTATCCCCCAGCTAGCTATGACATCATTTGTCCTGAATTTGCCATGAAGTATGATCCACACTATAAAGATTGCTTTAGGGGCGGCTTCAGTTGAGCAAACTAGGTTCTTCCATCTGACATTTGAGAAGTTGCCTCGAAGGATTTTGTAAGTTTTGCTGATGGATTACTTCCCATTTAACTACTGAACTCCAGTCTCTAATAGTTGTAGTATATTTTCTTAGATTCAGAATTTTTTTGACCATCCAAGAGGCTTGTTGAGGAGTGTTCAGCTGCAGTATATCATGGTTCTTGATATAGTAGATGTGGACCCATTGTATCCAGAGTGTATCTTTTTTCCTACCGAGTGCCCAAAGCACCTTGCATATAGCAGATTGTTTCCATACCTTAATGTTGAGAAGGTTCAAACTCCCTGCACCTTTGGGTACACATGTTTTCTCCCAAGTAACTAAAGCTTTTTTTTTGTGATGTGGCTCTCTCCAGACCAAAGGTAGCTTCGACATGTAGCTTCAATTAGCTTGATGACTTTTTGTGGAAGTATAAAAAGTTGGGACCAATAAGCTTGTATGCCAAATAGTACAGATTTTACCATTTGCAATATGCCAGCATATGAAAGTAGTCTAGCTGACCAGTTGGTAATTCTCTATACCATTTTTTCAATCAGTGGTTTGCATTGGCTAATGGAGAGCTTCTTTGTGGTCAATGGAACTCCCAAATATCTGACAGGCAAGTTGCCCTCCTCATACTGCAGATAGTTGTTGATTCTTTCTCTTTCAAAGTGATTCACCCCTCCATAGTAAACCTGACTTTTGCTTATGTTAGCTTTCAAACCAGAGGCATTTAGGAAGTGAGAGAACTTGTCATGCAGCAGAGTCACTAAAACAAAATCACCTCTAGAAAATAACAAAAGATCATCAGCAAAGCATAATTCAATAATATTTAGCTTTTGGCACCTGGGATGATGGTTGAAATCTGGAGTGTCCTTAAGAGATAGAAGTATCCTGTGCAGGTACTCTATAACAAATGTGAATAGAAAGGTAGACATAGGATCTCCCTGTCTCAATCGCTTTCTAGCTGGAAAAGCTTCAGAGTATTCACCATTGATTATAATAAAATAACTGACCGTTTTGATGCAGATCATGATCAATTAATCATTCAACTGAGTCATAGGCTTTCTACAAATCCACCTTGATCATACACCTAGGTGATATTCCTTTTCTAGAATACCCCTTAACCAGCTCATGACTAAATATTATGTTGTCACATATATGCCTACCAGAAACAAAAGCTGACTGGTTTGTGCTAACAACAGAACTAACTACATCCTGAATTCTATGAGTGATGATTTTAGAGATGATTTTGTATATCATAGTACAATAGGCTATAGGTCTGAACTCTTTGATATATGAGGGGTTTTTGACTTTAGGAACAAGAGTAACACTAGCAGTATTGATCTCATGGGGCATATAATTGTTATGGAAGAAATCAATAACTGATTGACATACCTCTGCACCAATAATATGCCATGTGGATTTGAAGAAATGAGCATTAAAGCCATCCCTTCCAGGAGCTTTGTTGCTATCAATAGAGAAGGCTGCTTGTTTCACTTCCTCTACAGTTACTTCTTTGATTAACTGTAGCTGCTGTGCATGTGTGAGAGTTGGCCCATACCTACAAGCTCTGATATCCACTCCTTGTAAGTGATCTGAAGCTGAACCCATAAGTCCTTTATAGAAATTCAAAATTTCTGACTTGATCTCATCTGCTTTGGTCAATCTTCTGCCATTTTTGTCCATCAACGAGGTGATGATACTCTTATTAGCTCTGTCCACCATTTGAGCAAAAAAATATCTAGATTTGGAATCACCAGTTCTGATCCATTGATCTCTAGATTGTTGTTTGTAGATTTTCTCCAAGAGATCACTCCACTTCTCAAGATTGGCTATGCATTCTTTTTCTCTCTGTACCCATATAGAACCAGTAGCAGCATGTTGCATATTAGCTTGGACTGATATCAAATCAGCTCTAGCTTTCTCAATGTTCTCTTTGACTTTATTAAAGTCAGTAATGTATAGCTGCTTGCTTGGTTGCCTGCAGCTCTTCAGGTTCTTCTGGAGTTGAGAGAGAGTAGTGGCTTCTGCCCCAGAATACCAAGATTGCCTTTATACCTTTTGTGAATCCATCTCCAAATTCTGTCTATATCCTGTGATGAGGATTTAATATCAAATTGAGATTTGATTAAGCCCAGCAGAGTGTTGCTGAATGAGCATTGGAAGCATAGGTGATGCATAGTCTCCCCATTAGAGCCACATATTTCACACACATCATCATCATAAATACCCATTCTAATAAGCCTGTCCTTCACCATAACTCTTTTGTTCATAACCATCTAAATAAAGAAAGAGTGTTTGGGCATTGAGTACCTATTCCAGACCCAATGGTTCCATTTAACCTGAGGGTGTTGCTGATGTAACCACTTATATCCAGAGGCTATAGTATAGTGGTGTGAAGTATTGTGCAGCCATGAACCACCAAAGAAACCATTTCTGAGTACATCTCTAACACTATAGACCTGCTTCCAATACCAGCTAGCACTGGCTCCTGGTCTGTAGTCCCACCTATCACTGCCCTTCATATAAACACCGTTTACCCATTTCACCCGTAGCAATCAGCTTTTCTAGCCACATGCCAAACATATTTACTAATGGCTGCTTTATTCCAACTAAACACATCTCTGACTCCTAGCCCCCCTTCCCTTTTTGATTTGCAAATATGAGACCATGCAATGGGAGGGGATCTATGTACATCAATCTTTCCATCCCATAGATAATTGCGACATATAGAAGCAATTCTGTGAAGAATGTATTGGGGTAGTGTGGTAACTGAAGCCCAATAGGCATGCAGACTCATCAATATTGTGTTCACAAGTTGAGTTCTACCCGCATAAGATAAATGCCTTGAGCGCCAAACATTTATTCTTGCTATCATTTATTCTTTCTTGGAGAGCTTCTTGTTTGATATTAGAATGCCCAGTATTTGAAGGGCAGGGCACCCTTCACAAAACCTAACATTTGCAGAATAACATTATGAGTCTCTTCATTGACATTACCAAAGTATACTGCTGATTTACCTTTGTTTGCTTCTAAGTCTGAGGCCTTTGAGAAGGTAGCAAGAGCTTTAAGAATGAGGATGCATGATGATGAGTCTCCTTTACAAAATAATAGTAGATCGTCTACAAAACATAAGTGATTCAGCTTGAGAGAATGACATCGAGGATGGAATTTGAAGCTTGGAAGAGCACGAATAGCATTCAATACCCTTCAGAGATACTCCATAGCAATGACAAACAGGAGGGGTGAGAGAGGATCACCCTGCCAGAGTCCTCTTTTGCCTTCAAGAAAACCATTCAAACCTTCATTGATAACCAGAGAATATTTAGGGATTGACACACATAGCATTATCCATTCTACAAATTGAGGTGGGAAGTTTAATGCCCTGAGCATATCCTCAATGAATCTCCAAGAGACGAAGTCATAAGCTTTCCTCAGGTCCACCTTTATCAAACAAGTAGGAGAAGATCCTTGCCTACCATAATGTTTGACAAGATCCTGACAAATTATTATGTTTTAAGCTATGTGTCTCCCCTCCACAAATGAACTTTGAGTATCAGAAATCACCTCAGGCAGAATAAATTTCATTCTCTTGCAAAGTAACTTTGAAATACACTTATACACCACAAAACAACAAGAATTGGTCTGTAATCAATTACGGATGCAGGATCACTCACTTTAGGAATTTTAAGAAATGACAGTGCTATTGAGTTCTCTGAAACCTTTTCTAAAGAAGTCCATAACAGCTTTCACAAGATCCTCCCCCACAATTTCCCAAGAATCTTTAATAAACTGACTAGTAAAGCCATCAGGCCCTGGGGCTTTATTGCCCCATCAATCTGAAACATAGCATGTTTAATCTCATCTGGAGTGAATGGCTGCATCAATTCTGCTTGTTGTGCACTGAGAGTACAGGTTTCTTCCTCACTATATCAACATTAATCTTGTATGTTGTTGTAGAGGAGCCTAGAAGATCAATGTAGTACTTCAAAAAAGCAGAAGTAATTCTATCAGGTTTATCATGAAGATTACCCTGTGCATCTTTTATAGAATAAACATTGTTTCTCTTCCTTCTAGCTTTGATACAACTGTAAAAGAAAGAAGAGTTTATATCACCATCTCGAATCCAGTGTGCTTTTGCTTTTTGTCCAAGAGAAGCAATATGTACCTTGGAAAGGTCATTGATGTGAGCAATGCAATCATTTTCAGCTGTAGCTAGAACACTATTGTGAGGATCCAACTGTAAATCATATTGAATCTTGCTCAATCTATCTCAGAACTCAATCTATCTCAGAACTCAATCAATCTAATTTCAATATCTCCTTATCTCTGCCTACCCAGTTGCTTCAGGATGGATTTAAGTCTTTTTAGCTTAGAGATAAGCCTAAACATAGGAACACCATACATTTCATCATTCCAGCTCTGCCTGACAACATCTTTAAAAGATTCTATAGAACTCCAGTGGTTGAAATACTTGAAAGGCTTGCCCATAGTATGCTGACTACCAATTGTTTGAACAATTCCTGGACAGTGATCAAAGAGACCTTCAGACATGAAATGAGCTTCAGTATATGGGAAGGCATCCATCCAGGCTTCATTCACCAAGCATCTATCCACTCTACTATAGACTCTATCTGTTCCAGATTGTTTGTTATTCCAAGTGAAGAAGGACCCTGATCTTCTAGCATCAAAAAGTTCACAACTATGAAGGCATTGTCTAAATGCAGTAACCTCAGACAAAGTAACTGCAGACCCAATTCTTTCATCCAAGTTTAAGACATTATTGTAATCACTAAAAGCAATCCAAGGACCATTGATCCTCCTACTCAGAGAAATCATATCACACCATAAGGACTTTCTTTCTTTTTCATCATTTGAAGAATAGACACCAGTGCAGTGAAAGCTAAGTTTAGTACCTCTATGAGTTACTAAGCAATGTAAAAATTGGGCCTTCACAGAGATTACATCAATAGAAAACAAATATGGAAGTCAGATAAACCACACTCTACCACCAGGATGCGAAGAGTTATTAGTAATAATACTCCAGTCCCTGCATATGCTACTATGAACATTTTGTAAATTTTTACCTTTTACGTTTGTTTCAACAAGTTCACACAAACCAATTTCATGTTTATTCAAAAACCATCGTACCTCATCATGTTTGGATGGTTTATTTATTCCTCGGACATTCCAAAAAGCAAGTTTATCCATGAGTAGGATCCCCTGTATCAACTGCAGCATTCCCCAAGACGCCAAGTCCATCATGAGGAGGAGTAACAAAAGAGGGATTCAATTGAGGCAGAATATCATCTGGAACATCATCTGGAACAGCAACAGTATCAAAAGTATTGCTAGTGTGTATAGGCCCCTGCTGTACAAGATGTGTAGCAACAGGTTTACTAGTTTTTATGGTTTTCCTCATAGGTTGAAAACCATCAGCATCATTTGAGGACTTAGCTACAGCAGGCTTGGGTTTCTTAGGTACCCATTGTTTAATAGCTCCTTCTTTCTTCTTACAATTAACAGCCTCATGGCCATACGCTTTACATTCAGTACATAACACTTGTTTCCATTCATATTTCACACTCTGTGAATTCATAATACCATGTTCATCTTCAAATAATACAGAGTCGGGAAAATCTTGACCAATTTCCACTTCGACAAGAACTCTAGCATAGCTCAACATATCTTTTTCGGTTGTAGCATTATCACTTCTGATAGGTCTTCCAATTGCCCCTGCAATTTTGTGAAGAGCATTTTTGCCCCAATATTTCTGGTTTAAACCATGAAAATGAAGCCAAATTAGAACAGTTTTAATCTCTTCCTTGCGAATATCCAAGTCAGGACTCCAGCCTTTCACTATAAGGGGTTTCCTATCAAAAGATTAGAAACTCCCATCCAATACCTAATTCTTACTCTCCATTGATTCAAATCGGAAAAGAAAAACTCCTTTAGCAACAACTGCAATTTTACTGATTCCAAACTTGCCCCAAATACGTTTGATATATCCCTCCATAATCGGGAACGGAGGATTCGCCCCCATTACATAACAAACTACTGCTGTACTCTAATTGTAATACCCTAAGGATTTAATGGTTGAGGAATGCTTAAAGGGTTTGATGGTACTACTCATATCACCATGGTGCATCTTCTTTTTAGGGAGCTCATTCCTTATAAACTCCACAGTTAAGCGTGCTTGGTTTGGAGTAGTATTTGGGATGGGCGACCTCTTGGGAAGTTTCTCAAGAGCATGCGAGTGAGGACAAAGCATGCTGGAAAGACTTGTGGTGGTCTGTGGGGTCAGTCCTCAATCAGGAGAGCGGATATTGGTAGCCCAGCTGACCCATGTGAGGGGTTGGCGTGTTACACCAATAATTAATTTCCTTCTCAACATCTTCAGCAACAATTTTAACATATTTGGAGCTAGAAGATGCCCCATTATCACCATTAACATTTTCAGAATTCTCAAAATTGAAAGCTCCTGAAACCGACTTACCTTTAGCGACATCAGTCCATTGTAGTTGCCCCAATCTTGTTGCATTTTTTGTTTCATCTACCCAGGATTGATGTGTCTTCCCAGCCGATAGCTTATGCAGCTCATGCCTAGCTTCCTCAGGCGACACGATGATGTCTTCATCACCATCGTTCAACCCAAAATCAATGGGAGCAACCACCTGAACCTCCAGTACAGATCAATATTTCTTTGCATCTTTCGTAGTCGGTGCTACTAGTTTCACAAGTGATTTTGTATGCGCTACCTCATGTGTGTCTTTAGATTGTGTTCTAGCAATTTCTTTTGGCTCAATTTCTTCTTTTGAGCTTTTTTTTTCTTTGCCATGGCACCCAACTTTTCACCTCAAAAATTGAGAGAAAACATAGCTCAGTAGCTGGTTGCCTATGATAGTTGGTCCGTAATAATAGTTTAGAGAATGAACACTTTAACATATAACTCTTGGACTACACCTTGGAGTAAGTGGAGTAATTAGCATATAACACTTGGACTACACTTTAGAGTAATACTACATTAGTTGGATTATTTTTGTTTAATGGCCCAAACGTGGGTTTATTTCTGTCAAATTTTCAATATTTAAAAGACGGGTACCCAAAATACAATTAAGCCTAAAGTCGGGTAACCAAAATGAAAATTTTCCTAAACAAAATACAACTTGTCTCTAATAAGACTAGTCACAATGAGGCCAACACTTAGCCCAACTTCAATAAGTGGATCTAGGCCCAACTCACAAACCCTTGTTAATCATGCGTCTCATCTAATAATTCGATGAGACACTTCTCAAACAAGAATTTGCTAAACCCCCACAAGTATTAAACCAACCTATATATCCAGCTTGAAAAAATCCTGAGGCTCCGATCCAAATTTTTGGAATAAAAAACGGATCAGATATCCAAATTTCGAATAAAACCGGATCGGATCTGGATTGGATAGGCGGATTAGGATCGACCTGCTCACCCCTACTCGAAGGTCTACAAAGACCCTAGACATCTGAAGGCAATTTTTATTTTTAAGCCTATCCTCTTCATCAAATCTTCGAGGAGCTTGAACTATTGGCCTACACCCCTCTTTAATAAGCAATTCATTTTTGTCAAATTTTGAATCTATGCCAGAAAAAGCATTTATGGTGGGACCAAGCAAAACAATATTTATGTTCTTCCAATACTTTGAGGAGTATAATTCTTCTTTCCTCATTAGGCAGTGCAGCAACTCATTTTTTTTCAAATGTCAAACCAATGTCCTCCTCAAGGATCACAGAATATTTGGAGAACGAACCAAATCCAACTTGTTCAGGTACTGTTTTCACCTGTTCAAAGCTCTAATCACACTCACAAAAGAATCAAATCAAAATGCTACTTCAACAGATAAGGCAAAGGTGTAGTTATGGCACTAGGTGTAGGAGTAGGGTGGCTGTAAGTTTCCTCTCTACTCTTCGCATGCTTTCACTGATAAAGTCTTTGCTTGGTTTCAATGCAAAGGTGACTGATTTTATTTATTCATTTATTTATTTTTTTGCAGATCAAAATCATCCTGATTAATGAGAAGTGACTGATTTCAGTTGGGTCATGATCAAGTCGAAGGGAGTGAGAAGAGAAGGAAGAGAAAATGAGAATTGAGCATCATCAGTAATGATACCATGACGTCATGCCAAAATAAAATGGAGGAAATGCTTCGCTGACAAGTTCAGATGGCAAGAGAGATGGTCAAAAAAGTCTGGTCACTTGGCTTCTGAGTTTTCGCCACGTGGCTTGCTTAAATAAAATTCACTTCCCATTTTTTTTTTTTTTTTGGCAAAAACTAGAAACCAAAATTAAATAAGGATAAAATCACCATTGGCCATATTTTTTGAACTCCTCTTCTATAAATAAGTTTGACCCAATATAATGGTTATTTTTCGCAATATATGTGCTAGTTTTAGCCACTTAGGCTACTTTTTATATCTTATACTAATTTTATAAAATTAGCCCAAGTCATGTAAATGTAGCCCCTAAATCAATAAAAGTAACCAATAAATTGCGTAAATTTGTTCCTAAATTGTATCAAGCTGTATAAAGTATCCCATAAGTCACTAAAAATAACCCCTAATAAGTTACGAAAAGTCACCCTTAATTAGGTTGTCTAACGGTTATACAAGAAAGGTACCCGAGAGAAAAAATGATGATATTTAGTATGTCGTTTGAAAAAAAATTAAGAGCGCAAAAATAAAATAAAAATAAAGAGATGATGACTCAATTAAATATGTTATTTATTATTTGTCAAAAGCGCAATAATAGTTTAAAGAATGAACATTTTAACATATAATTCTTGGACTTCATCATGGAGTAAGTGGAGTATTTAAATAATAACTCTTGGACTACCATTTGGAGTAATACTACATTAGAAGGATTATATTTTGTTTAATGGCCCAAACGTGGGATTATTTATGTCAAATTTGGAATTAGGTAAGGAGTTACAAACCT
>BSSO01007515.1:0-10921 GCA_030267885.1 Mesembryanthemum crystallinum | reverse complement strand
TAGGGTTAAAGCTCTTGATTTTTAGGTAAAGTTATATGTTTTTCTTAATTTCTAACTAGTTTGGAAAAATAAAATATGATAAACGGGTTAACGGGTCATTAGCAGGTAACACGTTTATTAAACAGGTCAGGTCAAGGTCAAGGGTTTCCAACCCGTTTAATAAACGGGTTAAGTTTGGGTCGAAAGATTATCGACACGTTTAACTTTGACACGAACACGAACACGACCTATTTGACAGCCCTAGTATTATATAATGAGTCTTATGAGTAATTTTAGAGTCTTAGTTTTGAGAATTCTAAATGTGATTTTGATCATGTCAATATTTGATGGGTGTATAGGAGAATTTGCAAGACTAGCCGGCCACACCAATGTAATGTGCGTACCTAGAGGTGATGTTAAACGCAAGGCCAAAAAGCTTGTGGCTGAGGTTAATAGCATCCCCGGTAGCCGCCTCGGAGGCGATAGACTCGACGAGACGAGCCACCTCCTCTTCCCTGACGGGCCGAAACGAGTTAACCCGCTTGGCAGTGAACAGCTCAAGGGTGGCGATTTTGCGAACCTGGCGCCAATACTCACCATAGGTGGCAAACGCAATGTCGGAGTAGTCATACAGCAGCTCCTTCCCCACCATCAGCTTAGGCCTGTTCGCAAGCTCAGCGTCGTGGGTCTTCATCACCTCCCTCGCCACATCAGCAGACGAGACTACGACGGTGGGGACTTCCCCTAGGCGGAGGTGCATGATAGGGCCGTACACCCTCGCAAGCTCGTGGAGACGGTGGTGGGGTGGGGTGGTCTTGGATGCGAGCTGGTGTAGGTTACCTATCATGGGCAGTTTTGGTGGACCTGGTGGTAATTTTAGTGTTGGTTTTTTTACTGTTGTGGTGAAAAGGTGTTTGAGGATGGTGTATATGATGAAGATGAAGATGAAGATGAAGAAGATGAATAAGCTAGAGGTTTCCATTTGAGCTATTGCTAGCTTAGCTTGTAGTTGATCATGTATATGGCTTGGGGTAAGGTGTAAGTGTAAGGTTTTTGTTGATGTTGTGGAACATATAAGTAGCAGAATTCTGCATGCGAAGAGGTGGTCTTATCCTAATATAATGCTCCTATCTATCTACAAACCGAAATAAGTATCCAAACTGTCTCCTCCTCGATCTAATATCGGCTAATCCCACCGAACAATGCTATGGATTTTTAATGGTGAAAAAGATTTTTGGAAAAACAAAATACTTTCTCCATCTCATCGAAATTTAAGTACTACTCCCTCCGTTCTCAAATGAAAGTAACGCTTGTTACATGTGAGTTGCGGAAAACCAAGCGTCACTTTCATTTGACAACGGAGGGAGTATTATCTTAGAGACCTTGCGAGTTGAAGTGTAAAAATTTTCATGAGACAGAGAGAGTAAAATATATAACAAGTGGTTGGTGTAATAACTTGTAAGTGGTTCGATACTCCACTCCTTTATGCAAATTCGAGGGTTCAATTCTTATTGTGAATTATGAAGAAACTACTTGTACGTTGTGAATATTTGTTGGACTATATGGTGTCTCCACTAGAGATCCATAAAATTATTGAATATTATGAACATGCAAATAGCGAGTCCGGAAGACCCTACCATTAGAGATGATAATCAAGCAAGTCGAGCTCGAGTTTAGCTCAACTGAACTTGACTCACGCTTGTTTAATAAGAATCAAGTTCAAAAATCCAGGCCAAGTCCAGTAAAGTTTTGGGCAAAATATCATATGCGGCAGATTTTGTTTAGCTGTTAAATAAGACTACTATGAAGTAGGTTTTGCAATCAATTTAGAAGATAAAAGACGGCGAGGGAATAGGTGGCTCAATTATGATTAATGTTTGATAAGGATGATTAATGCTTGACGATGGATTGATGGGAGCTGATTCATGATGATGGGTGAAGGTTGTATGCCAAAGTGGTACGGTTGATTAACTAGGAGTACTCTTTTTTTGGTGAGGATTAATTAGTAACTTTTCTTGGTGAAGTTTAATTAGTACTTTTGACTATTAAAAGTGAAATACAACTCATAGTTAGGTCTTAGTAGGTTCTTGTATGCATAGAATGAAAAATTTTAAAAGTTGTCTCATTTTTTGATATTTCACTTACGGTATTAAAGACTCTGTTAAAATGCTGTTGTGTCACTAAGTAAAAAATTCTAAAAATTACCAAAAAAAATTCAAAGGTTATGAAATGTTCATTTTTAGTTATTTAGTATTTTTTTACAAATTTTTGGGAATTTTTAAAATAATTTTTTATTGATGACACGTCAGCATGTTAACAAAATTTTTAACGTCGTTACTGAAATGACTCAAAATGAGACAGTTTTTTAAATTTCAGGTACCCAAAATAAGAATATTGAAAAGACAGGTACCCAAATTGCAATTAGGTCTAACGTCTAATACCCAAAATGAAATTTTTCCTGCATACAAATAGGCTATAATCTGACTTTAAGATGTAGTACAACAACAAAATCGGGTTATTATGTCATTTGGCACTGAACAATAAGAATCTAGTATTTTTGCAAAGAAAGTTGTACCAGGAGTAAGAAAAGTGGTACTAATATTTTGTGAGTAAAAAAAAGTGATACAAAGAATATAAAATGAGGTATTGAGGGTGTGTTCAATTCGCCTGAAAATATCTGAACTAGATTGAATGGCTTAAACTGAATTAAACTAAACAACCTTAATTCAATTGAATGAATAGTAATTTGTGAGAGTAAAAGTGTATGGTTTGAACAGAACGACCTGAAGTAAACTGAACTGAACTCCCTGAATTGAGATTCAAAATGTGAAATGAACCGACCCTGAGAGCATTAAAAGTGATACTACTCGTACTAAGTTAGTCTGGGCTACCCACATGGCCACAAGAGTTATTGTAAATTAGTTTGGGCTCAATTAAACAACTAGGAGCGAGACAGGCAAACTGGGTGCTCAAAACAAGGCCCAGTTCAAACAGCAGGTTGCTGCACTCTTTCCTACACACCCACTCCAGTGCCAAAATCACGCGCCTCTCTCTCTCTCTCTCTCTCTCTCTCTCTCTCTCTGCCCCTGCGAGGACTGCGAATTGCACTGCCATTGGAGCATTCTTCCAAGTATCCCACACAGTTGGAGTATGAATTTAAAAGTTCCAAGCTTTCTCTCTCTCCCTTTAATGTTCAACCTCTGAATTTTTATCCCAAAACTCAGTCTCTCTCTTTGAAATTGAACTCCAGTTAGCGAGCAACCTTGCCGTCCGCGAAAATTCTGACGGTATTTCTCTCTCTTCTCAGTCTTCTCTTTTCGTTTCTTGGTTGGTTTAGTTTGATTTAGTTTTGCTTACTCCTCTGTTTGCTGTGTTGTGGTGTTGCGCATGTTGATGAATTCAATTTTGTTGGAAACAGAAAGTTGTCGAATTTGATTTTTTTGGAATGTGCCCAGTACACCCCAAAAGAGGATTGAATCTTTATTCTAGGGTTTTGATTTGAGAATTGAAGTTAGGAATTAGGATTTGATTATTCCAATATGAATATTTCACCAAAATACACTTGCTTAAGAGAATTGTAGGGCAAATGTCACTCTGATGTCTTCCTCTTCTCTTTATCCCTTTTCTTTTATTTTCCATATTATTATTATGTAGTCATGTCCTCAGTAGGAGTAAATTTAATTTACAGTATTGTGCCTTTAATTTGAGTTAAAGGGTATCTTGCTAATAACATGTTGAGAATGTTCTATTTGGCTTTGCAAAGTTAGTACTGTGTGTGCCCTTACTATGTATGGGCATTTTGTAGTATGTTATGGTACCATGTCTATCACTGAGTTTTGGGTTGATGCCTTGTCAATATTACCCAGAGTGAACTTCTGTGATGTCATGAAATCACTTATGCAAGTATGCTGCTATCTAGAATCAGTTTACCCAGAGTTGACTTTTTTTTTTTGTTTTCNCTATTAAGCACTTAATACTCACAATTTTCTAGTAAGACTTGATTTCATTGTATAAGCTTCCATACCTTGATATTTGTGTTAAGTCATGTTTGAATCTTCATTTTGTGACTGAGTGAATATTAAATTGATGGCAACTTATACTTGTGCCTTTTCTTACCCCAATTTTTAGGAGGGAGAGAGGGGAAGAAGTTATATATGCCATACCAAAAGAACAAAATCACCAACATCACAATGAGTATTTGCATTATTTAACTCAATATGGAACCTGTAGACCAATAATAGCAGGAGTTTGATGCTCATGGCTTCTGTATGTCTACTCCTATTTGGAATGTGTTACTATACATTTACTGCCTATCACTAAGTTAATAAATAAACCTCATATCTTTATCCTTTCTTGATGTTTTTGTAACATTTCCTTGGTGCATCATGTTTAGCTCAGAGACAATGAGTAGAAAGGGTAAAGCGGTGGAGAGATTCATTTCTCAGCTTTCCAAGTGCCTGGGATTTTGTAGTATGAGTTGCTAAGAGCTGTCGAGTGGTTCATGAACAACACAGCCAATGATCAAATGTTAGATTGAATCTTTTGCGTGCTAGGTAAAATCAGTGAAGGAAAAGTTATAAGAGGATGGATTTCTCAGAGGAATGGAAGTCACTATGGCCGATTTCCTCATCACACGCCCCTCCCCTCCTCTTACAAGCCTCCTCTTCCCCTTCATTGGGTCCACTATTCTTCAACCCCATTCCAGAATCCCTCACCCTCCTCTTGTCCTCTCCATCCTCTCTGTCCCCTCCTTTCCTTCCTCCTCCTCCCCACCTCTCACTCTCCCGTTTCCTCGAAACCTCCACCTCCCATGACTCCCCTATTCTCCCATCCACTGCCTCCACCATCTCCGCGGACTTCGGCCCTCACCATCACCATCTCATCCGCCGCCTCGACGCCGTCCATTTCAGCCGCCTTGAGCCCCTTTGCTGGCTCAATAACCGCATGCTCGTCTTTTTCCCTACTGGTGCTAATCTAGATCGAGTTGGATTTCTTGTTTTATCGGTAAAGGATTCGAATTTGGTGGTTGATTTCAGTTCAGATGGTTCAGTTTTTACTTCTAATCAAAAATTTGCTCACCGGATTGTCCAAATATCTGCTTGCTCTGTTAGTGATTGTCCTACCCGTATTGGGTTCCTAGTGACTTGTACTTTGTATGCTGTTCATTGGTTTGCTGTTAATATTAGTGGGCATGGTTCTGATTCTGAGAAGCCTGCTTTGGTTTATTTGGGCACTAAGTTGTTTAAGAGTTGTGCCGTGGCCCATGCTTGTTGGAACCCACATTTGCCGGGTGAGTGTGTGGTATTGTTAGAGAGTGGTCAGTTGTTTTTATTTGACATGAATTCTCCGTGTTCAAATGCGAGGTTTAGAGGGAAAAGGATAAGTGTTTCCTGGGATGAGCCGAGCGAATTGGCAGGGGGTGGGTGGTTTAGTTGTGAATTCAGTTGGCATCCCAGAATTATGGTTGTGGCGAACTCAAAGGCCATTTACCTAGTTGATTGTAGGTTTGGAAAATGTCAGCCAAGTTGTTTATTGACGGTTGAGATGCTCGGTATGAATGACATTGCTGAAAAGGATCAGTTTGTTGCATTTTCTAAGGCCGGGCCTGATGATTTCTTTTATGCCGTGGCGTCAGAGCAATGGCTACTCCTATGTGATGTTCGAAAGCCATTGATGCCAGTGCTGAGATGGGCTCATAATCTGCACGAGCCATGTTACTTGACTGTCCTTCCTCTCTCTGAGCTAAGATTGCACCCGCGAGATGAGAAATATGCAGGGGCCTCTGGGTTTGGTTTTGGTATTATACTGGGATCATTTTGGAATAATGATTTTAGCCTTTTCTGTTACGGCCGTCCTCTGCAGGGAGATAAACAGGCTTCCTGTACTAAAATTTCAAACTTCTCCAACTCCTTTTATGCATGGGATCTTCCGTCCCAGCTCTCATTATGTGGTCAAGATTGCCTCTGTAGTAGTTGTGTTCTAAGGGAAGAGTTTGCAAAAGATGATCTTCCTGAGTGGATTGAATGGCAGCAAAAGAGGGATTTGGTTCTTGGTTTTTTCATCCTTGACAAAGATCTTTCTTCTTTATTGCCTCGGGTAGGAGAGCATGGTGGGTTCACACTTGTGCGGTTGATGTCCTCGGGGAAGCTGCAGATGCAGCAATATTGTGCCTCATGGAAAATGGAAAGGATTGTGGCAATGACACATGATGAAATGAGACTCCATCTCAAAGATTCTCTGCTATGCTCCATGGGTGATGAAAAATATAAATTTCCAAGGAGATTTAAGTATCTTAAACTTGACTACCTCTATGCCCATTTGAATGATAATCTTGCCAAAAAATTGTTTTCAAAATTCAGGGATGCTCCTGCAATTGCAAGTGGAAAGAAATGCCCTAATGAGCGTTTCCTTAAATTTATGAGTGAGAAATTGAAGTCATTTGGCTGTGATCCACCGATAGCACACCTGTCAGCCTCTGATATTTTCAGAGATGTGAACATGCCAACAAGTTTGTATGAGATTGTCTGTCGGATTATGTGGATTAGGTTACCTATGGATATTTTAGAGGTGGCTTTTTCCCAGTATACTGAGGTTGTTGGAGTTATTATTGATCAGAAAAAGGTATCCTTGGATTTTCCAGTCGTTCCAGACAAAAACCAATCACCTCCTTTCCTTTTAAGGAATCCATCTCACCGTAGTAATAAGTGGTCAAGCAAAGAACAACCTACTGATGACTTTGTGGGTCCAGTTGTTCCACTTCCGGTGTCACTTGTTCTATCTGAGATCTCGAAATATGGCATATCTTTCATTGGCAAAGTAAATGAATTCTCACCTGAAGAAGTTTTTGCCCGCGACTGCAAATCAGTTATGTGTCTAGCCAAGGAAATGGCTGTTTTCAATTCTTGCGATGAAGATGATAAGCAATATGCAGTCTCACTCGTGGATGACAAGGAAGAGACTTGGGTTGACTCCTCAAAACCAAGCCCATTCTTCTTATATGAGCCATCTGCCATTTCAGATGAGCTACCTCATTCTGTTGTTGTGGAAGGACCTACTGGTTTTGTCGAAGGAGAAAGATTCAATGTCATGATCGCGAAGTTGCCTGAGAATGAAAGAGTTGATAAGGGGACAGACAATAATGTCGTGAATATCTTTGATGACCTTTGTCCTGTGGAATTAAAGTTTGATGATGGCAATCAGAACTTTGCTGGAGAGGAATTGAAAGCCTATGAATTGTTGACGAGACAGTTCTCACAATGGCAAGATGGCTTCATCCCCTATCAAAATCTCTGTGCACGACTCAAACCGCAACAACGAGATGTGAAGTCTTGGTAAGTAATCAAAGAACTTGGGGCATCTCGCTGATCTCTGCTATCTTTGTTATGTAATCTGTCGCCTGCCAGCATGCGTGCTGTGATTTCCTAAGTGAATGCAATATTTGGACTGGCAACCATAAATACAATACCCTGTGCTGTCAATTCCTGATTGATCAAACTCTATTTGCTATTTTCTTTATATGCCTTTGTTCGAGTTAGTCTTGGGTTGAACTGAGGAAGTATTCTCAAGTAATAGCTTTGTAGATAACCACCATTAAAGCTGTAGAGTTGATGCACAACTTGGTAATGATAATGTCTCAATTGTGTTGCTTTTTCTATCTTCTTTTAGCATGCTTCTATAATATTTTTAATTTTCTCAAGTGATGTAGTAATGGGGTTAATTAGGCTAAGTCACATAAAACTGTAGGATGGCAACGAAGAAACCAGTTCACACTTTTCTAAGAACTGAAAAAATGATTGATATGATTTTCATAATGAAAGTGCATAGGACATGGTGGAGGGAAAACCCTTTTGATACTATTAGGTTACTATTTCCCTTGCTGGCCACAAACTGATTAATCTGGCTTAAACCTCAAAGGTTAAGTATTGTTCATATGACTTCATTAAAAGTAATTAACCCGCTATAAAACCTCAAACTGATAAACAATGCTAAATCAGAATCAAGGTTTGGATGCTCTGCATCATTGATGTGACCATGGGTGAAAAGCGGTACACATGCAATAATATTTAGGGTAGTTATTGGCTTTGATATTTTGCAGTTCAAGTTTCTTATCTGAGCATCTTCATTAAAAGTCAAGCTTCTTATTTGAGCATTTTCATTAAAATTTAAGGTTCTTTTTTTTCTTTTCCTGGTTGCCTCAGAAGCTGTAACAGGACAGAACAACTAGTTAAATGAGCTAGCTGTTGATTTTTTGTGGAATCTTGTGGGGTCTCTTGGGCTCAAAAACTTCAACTTGTGAACTTGCTGGTGCTCTCTCTCTCTCTTAGACAGATGCAATTATGCAAAGGTGGTGTATAACCGAGAAATTATCTAGTCGGAACCTCCATATGCACCATGGTAAGCTTTATATTAAAGCATTTTTATATAATCTTTCATATTTCCTGCATGCCCCACACTGCTTCATTTTGTCTGGCTGTCTTGGGTTTTGGAATAATAATCTTCTAGATAAGTTAGGTATCTGCTATGTGTAGGCACCTCGTAGCGTACTTTTCACCAATAGGTATGCTGAGGCTGAGAATTGTTTATGTTTATTGCCTTTGCTTCATGTGTTTCTGGATAAAATATTCCTCTTTTTTTCTTATTTGTATTGTGGGTATTTGCTTATTGAGACCCGCCTCAGGATAGGGAGATGCAGCAGGAGTTCACTTTTTTCTTTTTACTTTTTGGAGTCTGTTGAGCTTACAAGCAATGATGACTTTAGGAGGTGGGATGGTGATTCTTCAGGGGAGTTGTCTTGTATGTACTTTCTTTTGAACATCCCTCCCCAGTTCCATACGCAAATTTTACTTGGAAGAAAGGGTGCCTTTTGGGCATTTGGGTGAACTTTTTGGTAGGGAGGATCAACATTAACGATTTGCATCTGTAGTTCTAATGCCCTCGTTTGCATGCTTTGTCTGCAATAGTGAGACATGAGCATATGAATTTCCTTGGTGTGATGTACAGTGCAACCTTTTAGATAATGATTGTGGTGTATTTGAGGAGTTGTGGGTTTGCCCATCTAGTCATGCTAAGTATTTGCAAACACATCTTGTGGGTTTTAGGAAGTTGAAGAAGAAGAAATTGATGTGACAATGCTTGTTGGGTGATACTTATGGACTTATGGTACATTACATGTGCTCGAGGAATGCATTTGAGGTGCTTTTCAAAAGGTCACATATCTTGTTTCTTAATGGGCTAGAGTAGCTGGGGCATTTAGGACTACTTTTATTTCTAAGGTCCAGTGGGAGGCCAACTCGTTAACAGATTCTTTCTAGAGATACCTGGTCCTCTCTCGCTGTATATCTGACTCTCATTAATTTACTTTGCTATCTGCTTATCCGTGCTTACAAAGTATTTGTTCCAGCTCGCTTATTTCTTCTTCTTTTTTTCTTTCTTTTTTTTTCTTGGCTACAGAAAGAAAAGAGAAGAAAGGCAATTAAATTCATTTGGTTATGAATTTCACTTTTTTGGTCATTGATTTTTTAAGCTATTTACAATTGAAACTAGAACAGAAGAGAACTTGCTTATACAATATTGACTATAGAAAAAGGAAAAAAAACAGATAGGGAATTTTGTTAGAGGTCCAGGATCGGGTTCAAATGAAAATGTAGCTTGATACTGCTGCGGTCTCCTCTGCAAGCAAAAGAAAATCCAAGGAGAGTGAAAAGAGTGAGAGTAAGTGATCCTTATCTGGGGAGTTCAGTAACCCCCAAGATTTGACTTTGTGCATCATTGTTTGTATGTTGGATTTGATTAACAAGGTCAATACATGGTGTAAATTTCTAAGGGTGGCTTTGTGTTGCTCAGGAGGAGGCTGAATTGGAGAATGAGCTTGCTGATTTTTCATTTGACAAGTTGTGGAAGGCACGTTGAGATAGCAGCCGTGCTTAGTTATTTTGCACCGGAAACGCGATTCATAGACAGTCTTAGTAAAAAGAAGCAGGTATCAAACATTTGTGCTCATTTTTCACTATATCAAAACCCTTGTTTTGTTGCTGCTGGTGGTGATGGTCTTGTATTTTTTTTTTTTATAATTTAGAGCATTTACATTGATTATGTTGTGTAGAAGGTATGTTGAGATGTAGCAATAAGCCTGTTGGTAAATTCAGACTAATAGTTAAGGCCCCTAAAGGACGAAGAATAATGATAATACTTGTATATTTTTGTCCCGTAGTATGTGCTCTTTTAGGCAATAGATTCAACTGAAGTGAATTCATCTTTTCCCAACATACGAAAATATCCTTCTTTCACTGTTTTGCGAGTGCTTCCTTGCGAGACCTTTCTTCCCATACCTTAACAGGCTAAATACCTGTAATTTAACAATTGTATGTCATGCTGAATATTGGTCTTACAGCGTTCGTTCTTTTCTGAGTCGGTGAAAGTCACGTAAAATTGGATTCTTGTTCTTCAACTTCTCTTCACTAGGGGGAAGGAGGGAATGATACTTTAAATCTCTGGCGCTGCACAACGACTTTATAGTCTGGTCTCTGGTATTTACCATTGTGTTCTATGATAGTTGTTTAAAACGTCTTTGATCATATGCTTCAATTGTTAGCCCTCATCTGTTACTTGCTGAGCTTGTGTAAAATATCGTACCCTCTGCAAATTTTGGCTGTTCTATTTACCATTGTGTTCTATGATAGTTGTTTGAAACTGTTTTGATCATATGCTTCAATTGTTAGCCCTCATCTGTTACTTGCTGAGCTTGTGTAATTCACCAACCATTTGGTTTAAACAGGCGACTCGTGATCCATGTTTTAATCTCTTGGGGCAAGCTTGATGTATAGAGATAGGGGTGACATTCCTGTTTTTCAATACTGATATTGCATCACATTCTCGCTTTATAATAGTCATATATATTATGTTGAGATTTCCACTAGTCTTCTGTACCTCTCTTACTTGCTGT
>BSSO01007514.1:0-10921 GCA_030267885.1 Mesembryanthemum crystallinum | reverse complement strand
ACAATCAAAAATGCTATATTTGGCAAAAACAACTAGTTTTTAAGTAAAAACTTGCAGTTAGCTTTTTTCGCTCTCAGCTACCAAACATTTTATGAAGTTATAGCTACAACTAATTTTGTGTAGTTGCTCGTACTAGTTTTCAATTTCTAACTACGGCTACAGTTACATTATTACCATTTTATAGTAATTTTTCAACTATTTTCTACTGTTTTCAATTTTCAACTATTACATACCAAGACTAAGATGAGTTTTCTCTCATCTCTAACCCAGGAAATTTACCAATCTTCTTGATCTATCTCTCACTCAATTATGCATATGTATAACGTAATGTCTATGGTTAGTCATTGGTGGTTACCAATGTGATTATTACAGACAAGTATCTCACGAAACTTATCCTTATTATTAGAATAATAGCACTAGTGTTTTATGTATGTGCTAAGTATACTTAAGACACTTAGTTCATATTGCATTGCTTGTACAATCTAGGGTGGGTAGCTCAAGGCTCATATGAGGTTATAAATGGTATTTGAATAAATTTAACATAAATCATTTATGATTAAAGACATTCTAATGTGAATGAGTACTTTTTATAGGCCTCCTTATATTTAAAATTAGAAGAAGGGAAAACAATAGGTAAAAGTGAGAGCTAAGTGTATCCTCCCAAAGGAAAAAGTTCATGTTATGTATAAAGTTTTCTCCATTCTAGACTATCATTATTCATGAATGTCCATCCTATGATAAAGCATAAAGGGTAAAGGCTTAAAATATATTGATAAAAAAGATAATAATAATCTTAGAAAAGTAAACATGTAAAATAAGATACTTGAGCACGTAAATTGCAATCTTTTACTTGAAGCAACAAACTCTACGTTTTTTTCAAGAACTTATGCTATGGGTGCTGTATGATTATGCATATCCAAAATGAACTCATGAATTGATTCTAATCATCTACATTATCTAATACAATCGAAAGAGTTGATATCATGAAAAAGATTTCATCCATAATGAAGTGCTGATGGACATCAAAGATAAATTAAGGTGGGTAGCAAGAGTAACACTTTTGTGCAAGCATCTAACCGTAAGACGATTTAGTTTAGGGGTTTCTTTTCGCAATATAGTAACGACTTTTAGCAATTTGGGATGACTTTTTACAACTTAAGATAATTTAGGGATAATTACTCATAACCTGCAAAAAGTCACCCCTTAATCGCTAAAAGCTGCCTTAAAGTTGTAAAAAGTCATATCTAAATTGAATCTTAGCTATTGGATATGCGGTGTAGCAAACATCAAAATTAGTATGAATTGATGATGTTATCACATGGAAAATAGTAGTAAAAGAGAAAGGGGAAAGTGGATCAAAGAAAGGGACTAATCTTGAAGCTTCACGAAACACAATAGCTTTCAAGACTTCCTTTGTAGGAAAGGCCAAAGATGTAAAGACATTGTAATTTGTGTGTCATTGTTTTGCATAGCTAGAGAAAGAAGAAATATTGTGACACCTCTTGCACACTGAAATTTTTCAATTAATCTTCTATTTATGACTATTCTGATCGATATTAAAAGGGTGAAGCAACACAACAAAATAAGGAAAAGGGGTGCAAAAATAAGGTTGCCTTAATGTACACGAATGCCTTGCCCAAATGTTTGGTTGACATTAATATTATTTATCCATGGATACATAATATTTGTTAATAGTTTCAGTCAAGACCATGGTAATTGTTAGGATAGGCCCTAACATGTGTTTGGGTTCGATCGGATTCGGGACGGACAATAAACGAAAGGAACGAATCTTGGTGTTGCAACGGAAAGCAAATCGAGCGTAAGAAAAGGATGCCCAAATGAGTGAGAAGTCTGCTCGCCCGAATGCCCGGGCATAAGGCAGCGCAGTAGCTGTGTTTGATGGCAAGATCGAAATCAATACTGTTCGGCAAGTTTTCGCGAAGATAATTTCCTATTTTATTTAAAGTCCTAGTTTGTGTAATATTCTAGATTATTGTAGATTGTAATTTAGGATACTTACTTGAAACACAATTAAGGAAGCTTCCTAATTGTGGTGATCTGGGATTCCTAGTTAGAGTTTGGGAAGAACTCAATTTCGTAATCCTAGTCGAGTTAGGACGTTAGGTTACAGGAAGTCTTAGGTCTATAAAAGACGTGTTAGACTCAGGAAAATCTGTAGAGAGAAAAAATGAATGACCTTGAGCATTCAAAGTGTGTGGAGTGGTTAAGGTGAACGACTAAAGAAATTTAGTGAGCGATTTGTGGTTTTTTTTTTTTTTTTATCCGGTTGTGTTTTTCACATAAAAATCTCGTCTGTGTTCGGTTTGCAAGCAATTATTCTTACTTTCTAGTCAATAATTCTAACAGTAATTGATATAGAATTAATTTCTTGAGTTTTGTGATTTTTATTCGCGAAGTTGAACTTCCAATGAAGTTATATTTCCCATGAATTATAACTTGATGGGATGTGTTCAAAACTATTTGGTTGACTACAAAAAAGTTTATTTCGATTGACCTAGGGTGGACCGGGTAAGCAACTTTCCTCATTTTGTGGGTATAGCTTTCTTGGAAATCCCATTTCTTACAATTTTTTTTTAGTTTTTTTTTGTTAAGATCAAACTCTAACATGGGAACAATCTCCTATAGTACGTGATTAGGATCGAACAAAGGATATAATTAAATCGCACAAGGATCGCAAGGAATATCGACTGAGGCTGCTTGAACAAGCAGGATTCAGGCCAAGGGCCTGCTCGTCCGGGCATATGGTCCGAATGCAGTCAACTGCTGGGAAGGAGCACCGCTTGGACAGGCGGTTTATTTGCCCGTCCAAGCGGCCTGACGCGGACAAGATTCGGGTGAGATGCGGCTGCGCCTTGGACTTCTTAAGGGATTATTCTGTTTCCTATTTTAATTAGAGTACTACTTAATGTAATATTCTAGATTGCTAAATAATGTAATTAGGATATTATTTACACAATTAAGGAAGTTTAATTTTCTAATAGTGATGGTCTAGGATTCTTAGTTAGAGTTTGGGAAGGATTGGTTTTCTAATCCTAGTCGTGTCGAGATTGTAATGTATTCGGTTTATAAATAGAGCTTTAGGCCTAAGATCAATGAACACATAGAATAGAGAACGATCTTAAGCATTCAAAGTGTACGGAGTGTTTAAAGTAATTAAGAGCAACCATGGCGTGTTGGGTTGGCTCTAATTGAACTAAGTCACATTGAAAGGGTTCTTAGGCACATAAATTGATTGATGTGCTTGAAACAAAATTATACACACAGTTGTGTAAGATATAGTGGATCGTTCGTGTTTTTTATCCAGTTGGATTTTTCACGTAAAACCGTTTGTGTGCTTTGCCATATTTACTTGTATTTTCGCACCTCAATTCCTAACATTCTTACCACACAATTTACCAACTTCCTACTTTTTAGGAAGTTGTTATGTACATTTTTTTTTTTTTTTTTTTGTCAATCAAATGACCATATAATTGCATAGCATGCATTCTTACATGGATTCTATAAGTTGAAATTTTCAACCTCAACTATTTCAACGTTGAGTCGTCAAATGAAATCTATATGCGCTTAGTTACTAAATATTGATTTGAATAAACTAATTGTTATGATCAAACTCAACATGTATAAGATCCCAGATATGCCTATATCAATGGAACAATGCTCTGATTGGCAAGGTGGTACACTGCTCCATGATCGTTCTTAATCTTGCACAGCTATGTACCCTCCTTGTGCACAGTTACGCTATGGTCATAATAATGAAACTGAACTGAACTTATTTGATTTTTTCAATATGATCGTTAGTTCTTTATAACTCGTCAAAATATACTCAATATAATTGGACTCATTTGAAAGTATTCATCGAAATATTTCCAATGACACATGAATCATTTGTACGTTAAATTATAGTATCTAAATAAAAAGTTCTTTAAGTGATATGTTCCTAAATGAAATTGACTGAATTGCACTGAAATGAACTAAGCTATACTGAATTGAACTAAATTTGAGAAAAAAATAAGGTGAAGAGAACATAGCCTTAGTCAAAAAAGTAAACATAAGATTAACTAAAATAACTTTATTCATATAATATATAGCAATAATAATGATGATAATCCATATATATATATATATAAAGCTGCCTTGTATTATACTAATTATAGGATTGTAGACACCTTAATGAACATACTTTTAACATTAAAGTTGTGGTTACCAAAGAATATATGATATCATATACCTCTCCCAAGTCCAAAAACAATTAGAAATATATCATGACCACCAACCCCACAAAAGGGCATAAGTCACTAGACCTTCCAAGGACCTATTTCCTTCTATGATCAATAATGAATATAAAGACTAAGATAGAGGAAAGCCAGAGAGCTTCTTTTTCCCAATCTAATCTAAGTCAATTATACAAAGCATCACACATGAGGAGAGGACAAAGAACACCACTAATGGGCAGAATTTTCTATTTTTTTTTTTTTTAAATAGAAAAAAAAACTATAAAAACTATAAAGTTGAAGAGGACAAAAGATTAGAACAGTCTTCAACCCATGCTTTCAAATATTTTAGGAATTTTAATCAAAGTTGTGATAAGTGGGACCCAATTAGAGAGACTTTTATACAAGGAATGTTTCCTAAGAAGATCAAACAATAGTAACTACTATCCATGTCAACAATTGCATACATTAACATTACACCTGAGATCGAGAGGAGTTAGGAGTTTGAAGACTTAGCGGGCAACATTGACAGGGAGGAAGTCCACTAATAAGTTAGTCAAAATTGTATTTCTAAAATGCACATGTGAATTAGTATAGAAGGAGAAACTAAAATTTTGACATCATTGGTGGAGCACCCATTATAGGTTTCTTGTCTTTGGAGAAGTCAACCTAGCTATACATGCTGATTTTGGAGTTAGGATTAAACCATGTCATAGGACTAGACTAGATAGGTTTGGATGATCCTTCTCGGTAATCTTTAGGGTATGTTTATTTCGATCAGTTTATCTAGACTGTATGTAGTTTAGATCAGTTCAGTTCAGCTTAGTTATACAATTTACTTTCTTACTCACATATTTATTTTATTCATTTAGTACTCATTTAGTTCGATTCATATCGTTTCAATTGAAATGGAAACATATCAAGTTATGCAATAGTTTTTATTTTTAACATTAAAAATTAAAAGTACATTGGTAGAGTGAGTATAGTGGATACTAAAAAAAAAGGAAAGGAAAAAAAAAGAGATTATAAAATATGTTTGGTAGACATATCAAATATGGAATCTTTATAATATGTAATCAACTTAAATGATGTACTTTATTTGCAGTTTGGGGTTAGTACCCCTCATTTGCACCAAAAAATATTTATGTAATTTTCACATACTTTTTTTTTTTTTTGACATTGTATGTAGTATATATATTTGATGTTTGTATCATAATTAAACACACTGAGTTTATATATTATTGCCACTAAGTATTATATATTTAAGAGAGGTACTGTGCTAAATTGGACGCTTATGTGCAATTAAATCATGATTGGTTTAAAATATAATTATCTTACCATCTTTCGGAGCTAAAAAGCTGTCAACTGGTCATGATATGCTTGTCCAGTTAGAAACAATGGATTTCCTAGTTGGATTTGTAGGGATAAAATATGGCACTTGGTGGAGCACTGCCATAAAGCATGTTTGTTTTCTACAACTTTTTTTTTTCCCTTAATAATTTTTCCTTAGTTTGATGAATATTTAGTAGATAAACACAAATGAGTACTTAATTTACAAAAGTACTATATATATCCTCCCCCTCTCACCGACAGTTGCCTAACTTTGAGACACATATATAGTTTATTGAGTATACTATAATGTGGATGGTACATATAAGTTGTCCCATATTGAAAGAAGACGTGAGCAGATACATGCATATAAATAGTGTATAATTGACCACTCCGATCCATTGTGCTTCAAGAAGTTGATAAATACGGCAAATTAGTAATAAAAGTAATAAGAAGGCAATTTAATTATGGTTTTACATACAAATATCAATATAGAAATTGAATTCTCAATTTTATAAATAAAGGATGATGATACGTACTTCTACTTTTAAATACTCAGGAGTTCTAATTATGATAGCACATAACGAATAATTCTTTATTTATTAATGAAGTGAGAATCAGTTTCAATAATGTAGGTTATCAACATTCTGAGCATAGTTTGGAAATGCTAAGATAGAAGAGTATTGTTTCAATTTCTTATAATTTCATATATAGTAGTTTCCAATAAGTAGGAAAACTACAATAGAGGAGTCGATACATGGAATGGCCGTATACCCATATCCACTTAGTCAACTCATATAGCCATGTGATGGAAGTAGAAGTCAAAACTGTCAAAGTTCATGAAGCATTATACTCATAATAGAATTAGAGTAATGATATATGTCTTCTCGGAAGACATCTAGTTTTGTCTTATTAGTAAAAAAAAATGTGATGAAGAGAAAGGAGAGAAAGCAGGAAAAAAGCCAAAAAAACAAAAAAAGTAACCCCTAAGTTGTTTCAATAAATGTGATGAAGAGAAAGGAGAGAAAACACCAAAAAAAGCAAAAAATAAAATAAAAATAAAATAAAATAACGTAAAATAAGAAGGATCATTTAAAAAATTTTGATTACATATAACTAATTTCTCGATTACATTTAGCAATTTCCTAATAATCCAAATAAACGCCAAACCCGCGAAGAAGCAAACATATAATCCGATCTTTTGGCCTAACTATCTACAAATAGTAAGCTAATGATCAACATTAATTGACTGTCATTTGAAACCTATTTTCCAACGTCACCATAGGATGAGTCAAACTCCAAATTCATAGAAGTTGACTTGCACATTAGAATAATAATAATAATTATATATTGACTTGGTGACATTAGCAAACTAGTGGACCAGATCACTCAAGATAATCAATCACATCAAAAAATTAAGCAAGGGTTTTCTAAGCAACACTTTTTTTTTTTTCTTCTTCTTCTCATCATTTTTAGCAAAACCTATAATTAAGGACCAATGGTTAAGCTTCAATTTTCTTGAATATTTTTAGCTTAAAGATATCTTATTTTTTAAAGTAAAAACGAGTTGTAAACCTAACCTAGTGATAGAGATGGATACTCATTGACCTGGGCGGCTCTAAGATGATGCATATACATCAACATTCCATCGTTGACTACGATAATTTTTCTTCATAATTTAATGGTAGTTTGGCTAAAATTCTACTAAAATTGAAATTCTTTGCTCATTTTCTTTCGTATTCTTCCTCCATCATTTTCATTCACTGTAAATTCAGCTTCTTAAAAGTCGAAAATATACGTACACCAAGAGAGTCAGAAGTAGAAACTTCAAATCAGAATTTAATTATGGTTTTGACCTTGCTGGGAGAACTTTTAACTTTTGGAAAGTTGAATTTATGGTTGATAGAGATGCAGAGGGGAAGATGTGAAGGAATGAGGGAAGGTTTTAAAACTTGATAAAAGCATGGCTAAACGACCCTTTAGTTTCCAAAAGAATAATTGGATAACTGATCAATAAAGGAATAGTAATATACAAGAAAAATAAGCTGCAGACCTAAACCAAAAATATTTAAACAAACTAACTGAAATGAATGCGGAATAATATTCCGTACTACATAAGAACGGGATGAATTGAGTCTAAAACTCGTAGCCCTACGGTTATAGAGAAGGGAAATGTTTTAGTGTAGTTACCCGTTTGAAGATGTGACTTGTTTATGCCCCCACGGCCCCACCGTGTCCGTGGGGTTGTGCTAACTGTGAAATTTCACTTTTGTTAAGTCATTCCTCGTGTACTACCCCAGTCAGTAGGCTTGCTGTGTCTCCTGTCTTTAGCTCGTCTCAAAAACAAATGAGTGAAACTGAAAGGTCCTACAATGTCCCTTTATTAGTATTAGTATTGAGTGAAGTGGTCTTTTGTTTTGTCACCTTATGCACCTCATGCCTACTATATGATGACATCATATCATTTGTTACATTTTTGATTTTTCAGTTTCCCCCTTAGGTTTTTAGAGGAGATACTAATTATTTTTGAGGAAAAAAGGAGAGATATTTATGGTGTATAGCTAATAGTAAACAAATTAAAGTTGCAACGATATTAGATTTCGAGTTTTATTTTTTCAATTTTTTTTATCATATATTGTACTAATCTTTTTGCCATCTCATATATATAATAACTTTCCGTAACAGTGGAATAAGAATTTCTATCGTATATTATTATAATTCTAGTTATATGATGTGTTAAGAAGTTACTAGTAGGATGCTCGAACAATGTTCATTGATTCTCCGATGCTACACTAGCGGAAGGGTAACAATTGAAGTGAATCTGCCATACCTTGAAGACGTAATCCTGTAACTATGAAATGCTCCCTAGCTTTTTTTAGGCTATAGAAAAGCTCAAGTGAAGAGAATTTATAGATGAGGCATTGGAGAAATTAAATTAAAATGAGTGGCTTAATTCTCTTGTAAATTGTAACCCTTAAACTGCCTCTCACAGCTTAGGCATTTGTTCTTAATGACCAACGTTACCCATGTTCTTCAAAGCACTCGAGCAAAGATTTAGTAAAGATTATCGAGAAGATAGAGAGGTGAATCTATGTCGATATATACAGCCACAAATTGAGAATACAGAAGAATTAGAGACATGTCTAGTTGTATGTCCCTCAAGCAAACCGTGCTCGTTGAATGTACAAATGTTGGGTATTTATAGGGTTTGTGAAGGTTTGTCTTTAGACGAGTCGCAAAATTTAAGTCTCGCAATAAAAAGAGCCCAAACATTCTTTGTGGAAACCTGCTCGCATGTGACGATCAACGTGGCGACTCTCGACCATGGTATAGTTGTCGGTTAATCACCCAATGGTGGTTACTTCAGATTGCTTGTGTATTGTAAGACGCTCAAATGTCGGGGTTGATGCATTTATATATTAATCACCTCCCAAACCCTGCCTTGCATGGGAAAACTCCACTAGGATAATTCTTTGCAGAGCCTCATGGTTCTGATTTTCTTCGAATGAAGCGAATTTCTCATTTAATTGTCAATAGACATTATAAGCGATTACTCCGGATCCGCTTAGTGCATCGAGTTTTCATATACCCACATATTAGGATATGTCTCGAATTCAAGTTGGATCTCAAAGACAATTAAGGGCGTGTGATATATATGTTATGGGCAAAGTAAAGAGGATGATGTGGATGAGAATCGCGGTTTCAGTGTTGCCCGGACATGCATAGGAGTTGCATGATTGGGCGTGCAAAGTAGAAGCTCCATATTGGAGTTATATCTATATAGAAGCGATCAAGTAGGCACTTCTTGTGCCTTGGGACCACCCAATCAGGTGACGCAGAAAGGTCCCCTTTTGATGTGGTTTTGTTTTGAGGGTTTTAGAAATATTTCCTAAAAGCCCTATACTTCATAAAGATGTGAAGAAACCTAAATGTAGTGGGTTTAGGGTTATGATTAGTTATCTATTTATATCACATTAGCATCAAAATTAATGGTATCTCTTAAGTATTTTTAAAAGAATTCTCTAAGGTTTAGAGTGTTTGCTCTTGGAGCCTTATTTTTGCAAGACAAGATACTTAGTGAGACGTCATCATGAGTAAGATTTGTGATTATAATCTCTTAAGCATTATAGTGAATTATCCTCTTCTTCTCGCTGTGATTTTTACCCAGTTTGGGTTTTTCACATTATCTCCTGTCTGTCGTTATTTATTTCTTAATATATTTTTGATTTAATTTGTTCCTCGTACTACCTGAATTACCATCTCGAGATTAGCAGAATAATTCCTAACACCACACAATACAATGACTACTTTTGTGCTTATTTTTCAACAAGTTGAGTATACCTTCACCGGCATGTGATTTTTCATATGAGCCTCACCCATGAACAAGATCACAAGTGTTCCATCTTTAAACAACTTTTAAAGTGTTAATTTTCTCCCTTTATTATGTGAGCCCCAGCCATGAAGCTCACAATTGTTACATCTTTAAACAAAATTTCCTTGTTCATCCATCTCTATATTCTTGTGAACTACTTATGTTCATGGTTAATTGGAGAAATATGATTGACCAAAAACCAGACATGCAACCATGCTCTTAATTAGTGCATGTTTTCTCATGTTAGTTCTCCAACTTGAAGTAGTGAGTTGACATGTGGCTATAGAGTGAGTGGACATGTACAATACGGAGTTCATGTCATAATAACCGGAGAAGTTCTATGTTTAACCAGCACAATAAATCAGCATAAAAATCCATCAATTAACAAGCAATGAGGATGTGGCCGTGCTCAAGAGGAGGAAAATGTACAACTGGTAGCTTGGTTAAGAAAATTTTAGATATTTGCGTCAACTGTATGCAAGACTAATTTCTGTTACTAAGGAGAAATTATTGGTTGATCCGGGAACATCATGTCAGCTACTCCTCACCATTTGATTTTCCAATAATTCGGGTAGAATTGGAAAACCTCTTCTAGCTTATATTGCTAAGATCCTTTCACCAATACAATTAGGCAATTATTCTAGTTGCTTACAAGATAATATCTTCGAATTGCAATCTTTAATATTATAGGAATAAGACACAACATAAGAAACTCATAAACATTGTATATGTTAAATTTCCGCGCAATCTTAATATTATATAAGGCTATGTTCTCGTCACCTGAAAAAAAACTGAACTGAACTGAACTAAACTGAACTGATTGGAACTGAACTGAACTGAACTGAATATTTATTATTATTATTATTATTATTATTATTATTATTATTATTAAAAAGTGACCCAACCCAAAAATGAGACCTAAACTTTAGGTTTTTTGACAAAGTTTTATGACCCAAGACCCGATTTGACCTGGACCTGAATGACCGGA
>BSSO01007513.1:0-10922 GCA_030267885.1 Mesembryanthemum crystallinum | reverse complement strand
ATATAATTATAAATTAGACCTTATTTATATCGTCATGATACCATTGATCTTCCCAATCCCCGTTTTTAGGCTTGTATGTGTTGTACTCGTATTCGAGATTCGTATTTGGTATTTTGGTAAGTAAAATACAAGTATGGCATATACGACACTAAGACGCCAACGATTAGGCGGGCCTTCGAGTGGTTATTCCTAAGTAAGGGGGGCCTAGTCGCCGGGGTCTCAGACACGATGGTGCCTGGGTGGTTCGCGGTTGAGCAGGTCAGGAGGGGCTGGGAATGGCTGACCAAACTGGGTGCGGTTGCAGGTGTGTGTGAGCAAGAAATCAAGGACCCAATTGGGTTTGTTTATTTACAACCCAGTACAAAGCATCAACCCTTCTCTTTTAATTCTTTTTCGAATTCCCGCTTATCCAATAATAAATTCTTTAATTCTTGTTCCTGTTGGTTTTTTTTTAGCCGCCCTAATTTTTACTTGCCTAACTTCACTAGGGTTCAGCGGGAGTAACTTAATTTTTTGGTTGCCCTTTTTAACTGTGTAGGTATTATTTTTCCCATCATGTTGTACATCCCTATCAAATTGTTAGGTTCTCCATAATAACATATGACAGGCATCCATAGGCAATACATCATATCGAAATTCATCATTATACACCCCAATTTTAAAGTTTACTAAAGCCTGTTTAACAACCTTTAAACCTTTGCCTTTATTCAACCATTGTAGGGTGTAAAAGGCCTAGGGTGAGGTCTAGTTGTCAAATTTAACTTTTCTACCACTTCAGTTGAGGCAACATTGGTATCAATTACAATATTGTAAATTTTACCTCCAATTTTGTTTTGGCGTAGAAAAGTTCTCTCTGAATCTCCTCTTGAGGCTCCATATGTAGTGCTTGGCAAAGAATGAAACATTCGTTTCCACTTGAATAATCTGCAGTTGAACTATGTTTAATTGCTAAGCACTGCTCTTTATCAATATCCTCTTCAGTAACCCAATCATGGTTAAGGTTTTGATATTCTTCCATGGTGAGGGCTCTCTCAAGAGGGCACTCTCTAGTAAAGTGTCCATATGCTTGGCACTTGTAACACCTTCTTCCCATTTCATCTACTGCAACCATCTTTCCCTTATCCTTATTGTTGCTTGTTGAGGGCTTGGGGTAGAGGTAGGTTTGGGATTATTTGCTCCAATTCTAAGAAGTAGTTGTGTGGGTTTTGAAAATGAGGGTTTTAAGGGTCTTTTAATTTGTTTCTCAAATCTTGTAGCTAATTCACCCACTTGATCAAAAGTTTCATAATTTTACACCTCTACCTTATCTTGAATTTGCAAATTTAGACCATTAATAAACCTAGCAATCTTTAGAGACTCCGTTTCGTCAAGCTTGCTTGAAAGTTTCAATTTTTCGAACTCTCTCATATACTCCTTCACACTTAAAGTGTTTTGGCGTAGCTTAGTGAGTCTGAAATAAAGCTCTTGTTGGAATTTGGGAGGTAAGAACCTACTCTCTCATTTTCTTTTCAATTGGACCCAATATTCAATCTTTGGTTTCTCTATCATCTTCGTACTAACTTTTCAAATTCTCATACCAAATAGAAGCAAATCCCTTAAGTTTTAAGATTTCTATTTTATAACACTTTTGATTATCAAATCTTGTATTCAAAAACATTTTCCATATTTGTAACCCACTCCAAATAATCTTCGGGGTCACCTTTTCCGTCAAATTCAGGAAGGTCTAATTTCAAGTTACGATCTTCATCAAGATCTCTTCTAATTGTGATAACTTTACCACTACTTCCAATACCGTGGTTTACATTCAAATATTCAAACTTGTCCTCCAAGGTCTGAGTAATCGCGGCGATCTGAGCTTCTATAGTGGCTTTCATGGATCCTGTAATGACTCGCTGGAAGGATTCCATATCATAATCAGGCATCTTTGGTTTTTGCGGGGTCATGGGAGGTGGAGTTATGGAAGGGTGGGTAGTGATCTTGTAGTTTTGATACCAAACTGATGTGAATAAAGTACCAAAATCACAAAGTAGATGGATAAAACCTCAAGTCTTAACACACAATACCAACTAGAGGGCCTCGGGAACACACAGTAAATCCGAAGAGATTTAATTAGAGTCACATAGTCTCTATTCTAACAAAGCTCAAAAGAGAATAATTCTCAAAGTATTAATCACAAGTCTATGTTTTGTTAATGAATGAGGGCGCCTTTATATAGGCAATTACATAGCTTGAGATTGATAATCCTAATCCTAATTGGATTATCGTGACTAACAATAAATTAGACTAAGTAATCTACTTCCTTAGCTTGGGCAACAATCTACCAAATTTAAGGAAACTAACTAGGAATTAACAAACTTTCCTAAAAAAATAAGAAACTTTAAATAAGGAAACTTGGTCTTCACTGCATTGAACCAGGATGGGCCAAAGAGGACATGAGCTACTAGAGATGGACCAAATAAGCGCATCGGTGGGCCAATGTCGGGCATGGCATGGGCCGTGGCAAGCTTGGGCTTGGCTTGATCCTTGATCCTACTCCTTCATTTCCCATTATTCTAACTCATTAAATTAAATCTAAGGCTTTATAATTTGGCCTTTACATGATTTCTAATAACATGAAATTAAATAAATGCAATTGAATAAATAATGGGTTTAAATTAAAATCTCATTAATCCTCATTATTGACCCATGTGATTAAATTAACAAATGGGTCACACATGGGCGACCAAATAATACGTAGAGCTCTTGGGTTGATCTTTATGGGTCAAAATTAATGCTCCCAAATCAGGCAGAGGCGAAGAAGAATGGCAAGGGCAGGGAAGACAAAAGGGTAGAGGAGAAGATGAAGAGATAAGAGATGCACTAAGAGGGGGACGGCGGAGTCTAACACAACCAATCTAAGGTTTTATCTCTTTCTTAGGCCAGTGTTTTCAAGAGAGAGGCTAAAAATACAAGGTACATAACTTAGCATAAATGAAGTAATAAGATAAATTAATTGAGTAAGTGTGGTGGAAATAGTGGTGGACCAATGAATTAATGTTGGTGTACCGGATGTACATACATGCGGAAGCTTAAGGAAAACAAGTCTTTTTGTATTTTGTGTTTATGAACAAAAGTAATAAGATAAATAAGATAACACCTCTCTAAAGTCGCAACATCAAGAGAAACTAGTTTTGGTTGTTTCAATAATCTCGCCAGATTACGGAAACAAAGAAAACTTGCGAAGCTTCTAAAAAGTTCAACTCAAGAACCAATTGATATACCCAAGGTTTAACTCAATCACATGAACTCATATCTCTACCAAAACGATTACAAAGAGCCTATTCATAAGAAAATAAACTAAGTTGAACAAAAAGAAACTAACTAGAACTAGGAAACTAATCTAGACTTAAGCAAGGTAAGTAAATCAAATTCAAACTCTTAAATGATAAATTTGCTAAAAAGACTCTTACGTTATCTCTATTTTATTCACTCCAATTCAAACTGGGAACCTAAATATAAGAATCATATATCAAATAAAACTCTTCTTGATGCTCATGCATCAAACTTCCCTCCTTAAAAAAAGAATTGTCCTAAATTCGTGGTGGTAAAGTATTCCCAAGTGAAGATCAATCTTGTCTTCATATGCATGTGTGCTTATCGAAACATCAAGACTTTGATGGAACCCTTTGAATACAAAATCTTGCACAAACCATCTGTTTCCTGATTCCCTCAACCAAATTTGACTTCACTAACACCCACTTATTGTTGTACTTTGTCTCTTTGAGATTGCTACAAATTGTTGGTTTATTTGACAATTGCGTTGAACATACGTGTGATACGCCAAATATTTCTACATTATTTAAATCAAAGGATAATATTAAATTCTTATAATTAATTCTCTAAAGAAATTGAGAATTATATAGTTTATTATTTGAAATGATTTAATTAGAAATCAAATCGTTTTATTGGATTAAGGGGCCTTAATCTTTGTTTTAATTAAATTGGGCTTTGAAACTCGATTAGCTTAGAGAAGAGTATTGGAGTAGAGAGCACGGGCTGGCTTAGGTTAACTAGGAAGCCCTAGTCAACCCCAATGCTTATATAAGGAATCCATGGGGTTCATTATTCTATTTACAATTCCCTCAAACTCTCTCATTAGGTATTCTCTCTTTCTCTCTCTAGAACCTCTCTCTCTCCCTCTCTCATATTCGTATGGCATGGCGTGGTGGAGCACCATCCAGCCTGGCTCCAGCCTAGTGGCTGTCATAGCCAGGTGGGTGGCGGAGGTGGTGGCCGTGGCTCACCCCTCCCTCCCTCCTTTCTTTCGCCTCTCTCTCTCTCTCTCTCTCTCTCTCTCTCTCTCTCTCTCTCTCTCTCGCATCCTTTTGCGCGTGGCTGCCGGCGAGCCCAGGCCGGGGTGGTGCCACCCCTGGCATCATCCGCGATGTCTGCCTCCAACCAGGTTGACGCCAGGATGGGCCGCAGCCGTGGCCTCCCCCTTCGTCTATCTCTCTCTCACACGCACTCTCTTTCTCTCCCTGGCTACTGCCGTGGCTGGTGGCTAGCGCCGGCCACCGCTGGCTATCCCTGAGGGTTTGCCGGTGGTGGTGGTGATGAGTGGTGGTGATGGGTGATGGTGCTTTTGGTGCTTTTCTTGGAGAATAAGTTAGGGTTTTGTTTTTGAAAATTAATTGTTTTGATTTTATTTTTGATAAAGATTATATTTTTTTAATTCTGAAAATTAATTTTAGTAATTAGAAGTTATAAATTTTTGATTTTTACGATTTATAATGTCATGAAATATTTATTTAATTTTCAGATTTCAATTTATTTCAAAAGATGGTATTTTAGGGTGTTTTGATGAAATTGGGAACTTTCTAAAGATTGGTTGAGAGTGGTAAAATTTCCTAATCATCTAATCCTAATTTAAGAGTCTTAATTACTCTAAATTATTAGAGTTGTGTTTCCAAAAGGTTTCCTAATTTAATTAGGAAAGATTCTAGAGTGTCTTTATTCTATTGAATTCTTTTTAGGAAATTTCTTAATTCCAATTATGGAGAGATCTTTTATTCCTATTTTCAAACTATATTTTCTAAGTTATTTGATTCTGAAAATTCATTTATATTTTCAGAATTAATCTTTTAGGAAATGAAGTAATATTCTTTTCTCATTTATTGAGATTTCTAATTCTTTAACTAATTAGGAATAATTCTTTTATGTAGCAGATCCTGCGTGATCGATTTAGGACGTTCATGCTAGCAACTTTACTTCTTTAGGAGCATTGTCGAGTTATTGAGCATGCCTTCTTTCTTATAAATCCGTTGCATGATTTATAACTTTAGTGCCATGTTTCTAATTAATTGTATAGCATAGGTTATGTGCTAAATTAATTGATGGCATGTTTAGATAATCAATTGCATGATATTATGTTCTCTAAATTGATTATCAAACTATTTATATCATGAAATATGTAACTTGAAACACATGTCTTCCACATATAGCATGTTGAGTTATTTAAAATCGTTTACATGAAATCATGAGAACTTAAAAGTAATTCATGAGCAATTGTTTAATCATATGATTTTGAAATCATGATTTGAGTTCATAGACCTTCACATGGTAGCCGAAACTCTGTCGAAATTATATTTTCCTAGCATGGCATTACCTATTCATTGTTAGACTTGCATATGGTCTCGAGTTTTCAGAAGTACTCTTTTTCCTGCATATGGAAATTACATGAATTTGATTAATAAAGAGAATAAGGCTCCTTTAAGCCAAAGGGAGTAAACGGAGCGTATTTTATCAAAGTGTAAACCCAAAAGGGTCATCACTAGGGTAGTGTCCAAAACCCGACTATTTAAGACTAGTAATGTTAGTTAGGGATGGCGATCCCCAAAGCCCTAATTCGTGCGTATGTATGCGTAGGATGGTATGCATACCTTGAGTCTATAAGTCCATGGATAGAATCTACTCATCATACAAACTATAGCTTGAGCGCTCTACTGCTCTATTTATTATTCACTAGTGTCGTGGTATATTGCTATCGGCTAATGGGCTCTCTTAATACTCTGAAGACGATACTTCTTATGTGTAAAATTAATTGTCACACTTATGGGAATTATTCCTAATGAACCTTTACATGGTTATATGCTCTTATGTGCATTGAAAATGAATTCCAAATAAAATAAAACCTCTTTGGAGTGTGTTTTCTGAATTTTACGAAGTTAGGATGCCTTACTCAGTTTGTACTGATTTGATGAATGTCTGTTTTCCCTGTGTGGTTGGAATGCTCTTATTCCAGGTTGATCAAGGTATGGAGCGACGATGCTTTGCGCTAGTTGAGAGATTCACCTAGCTGGTTTTATTCAGACACTTGGATACTCTTTGAGTTTATGGTTTAGTGGCCATGTTTGAGGCCGATGTAATAGTCTAGTACTTGGTTAATTATGGATTTCACTTAATTCTCATATTTAGACAAGATGGTTTGTTTTTAGTAATTGTGTATGCTCTTTGAATTAGCCTTGACATTTGACCTTCGGGTTGGATGTGGCGGTCAACGCCCTAGATTCATTAGTTGCTTTTCCTAAGTTCGGGATTAGTGAGTTTAGAGTGTGACAAAGTGGTTTCAGAGCACTAGGTTTTGTCTAAAATGAACTTAGGATTAATAAGTGGAATTCGAAAGATTAGGATTTAAAACTTATGAAATGGTTAGTTGTAAAGCCGAGTAAGTTCCGAGTGACGTCTTAAGAAGACTTCTGTGTTTTTAAAGAGATTTTTCTTAAAGATTCAAGTGTAAGGAATATCTTTGTACGTGTTTCTTTCTTTGTTGTAGATCCCTTTCTGCTTAGCATCATGGTTACTACTAAGCGAGGACGCTGTTTTGCGATACATACTTTCCCTAAAGGGTTTGAGCTGTAAGAGCAACACTGTTGAGACACCAGTCATTATTCCTGATTCCGAGCCTGACTCTGAAACCGTGCCTGAAAATTAACCCATAATTGAGCCATTGAGTGAGCCTTTAGCTGAGGTTGAGTCCGAAGAGCAGGATGAGCCAGAGCCTTCAGAAAACCCTTCATCACCTTCTTACACTCCCTTGACTCGTTCTCCTTCACCTGAGCCTGAGGAATCCATGTCTATGCCAGCTAATGGGACATCTGAGAGGACTAGAATTCCACCCTAATTAGAGGAGAACAATCAGAACCCAGTTAACCAGTACCAGAGTAATCAGGACCCTTACGAGCCTTCCATTAGTCGATCCCATTCTGAGGATGAGAGTGATGATCCTGTCTATATTGGTGAGACAATCAGAAATTTTATAAGGAGTCCTATTGGCCGAGATTATGGTGAGGATGAGTTACCCACATGAGAGGAATTTTCTGAGGTTATGAGAGAATTTGCGCGCGAGGTGACGGAAAACCCTCGTAGGCGTGTTATCGAGAGTCCTCCCCCTGCTAGAGAGTCTTACCGTGTGGATGCTCAGCCTGCTAGTAGCCGTAGAGGCCATACTTGAGCTATAGAGCCCCAGTGAGTGGTGAGTGCATTGCTGCTTATGTTGACAGCATGCGAGATGAGGCCGCTGCTTATGGTCGTGATCGTGGTGGGCAGTTCAAGCATGACTCCTTCATCATCCATTACATTGTTTGGTTTCTCCCTAACCATCACCCAAGGGATAAGGTTAAGCACGAATTGGCTGACATCATAATCCAGGACAAGCCTAATTGAAGGAGATATTTCGACCGAACTGGATGGTTCTTGGACTACCACTATTTCAAGGTACACCTCATGAGACGGGAGCATGATATCCTCAAGAGCCATGACCCTAATTACCGTCGTACACCCAAGTTCCAACCAGGCTGTACTTGTTTTCATGCAACGTCAAGGAGACAAGAGTTCCTCTCATGACAGGAGTGCTAGGAGGCGTGCGTGTCGTTCCCCTCCTTGTTTCCAGGGTGCGACTTCTCGCGGGGATGATGGTCCGAGTTCGGCTAGGACTCGTGGGGAGCATTGACTTTTAGCTTCATCGTCAAGATGCTACTTTCTAGATTTTATGATCATTAGTTTATTTTTTAGTTATTGATTACATTTCATGGAAGGTAATAATTGTACATCGTGATTGCTTCACGATGGTGGTGTTTGTTTGGTGTGGGTCGTTAAGCCAAGACATGAGTATTTTGATTCCTTTTTTCTTCTTCAGCTGTGTGGTACACTCATTTAGCACCGTGAGTGCATGAATATTACTCAATTATGAATAAGAGTGGCTTATTTACATATATACGTGCTTCTTGTTGATTGAATCACATGTTTTATGCTTGAAATGCATGGCTACCCTCTCATGGTGCGCTTCTTATGAGTCTATGCTTCACATGAATGAGTGCTTTCACATGGCTAATAGTTTATTTAAGTGCTTCCAACGCATGATCGCATTCTCATGGCAAATACTTGTTAATGCTTCAAATGCATGAATGCCTTCTATATGGCTAAGTTATACTTGTCAAACACGTCTTTCATAGTGAGAATATGTCCTTATAGAGACGCATGATAGCATGATAATACGAACGCTTTATAGCATGAATAGAAGTTAGAATCAATTAGTGTTAACTCTAATGGTGGGAACGCCATGTATTCATTCAGGACCTTTCCAACTCTTTTAGTCTCTTCTTTGCAAGATGTCTAACAACCGTCTCAACCGTCTTGAGGAAGTTCTCGTTGCTTTCGTAGAGACCTCTGTTCAAAACCAACAACCCAGAACAATGCACAGAACGTGCAAGCCCCCCTTTTCAAAGACTTTGATGCCTTGAAACCACCTACCTTCTCTGGAGGTCCTGACCCTACTCCATTAGAGAATTGGGCTAAGGAATTTGAGAAACTCTTTGTACTTATTGGTCGAGCCGAGAACCAGAAAGTTGAGATTCTTGCTTACTATCTTAAGGAAGAAGCGAATAATTGGTAGACTGGAGTCAAGGATGGACTTCTAGCCCAAGAAGGATTTAATTGGACTAGGTTTAAGGATGCCTTGAGAGACTGTTTCTACCCTCTATATCTGTAATACCCGTCTATTTTCTTAAAATTAGAAACTAGTTTATTTATATTATGGTGAAATAATTATTTGAATTATGAGTTTTCATAGTGTAAACTCCCACATAATTTCCTATATTTTGGAACATGATTTTGTTATTTTCGAGGATGAAAATTCTTTTAAGTGGGGTAGAATGTAATACCCGTCTATTTTCTTAAAATTAGAAAATAGTTTATTTATATTATAGTGAAATAATTATTTGAATTATGAGTTTTCAAATATCAAATATATATTATTTTGTTTATTTTCGGATTCATAAAAGATGAGAATTTATTTATATTTAGTGATATAATCTAAAATGGGTGATTTTATAAGTGAGATATTTATTTTGATTACTTCTATATAGGGGATATTTTGAGAGATATATATTTTGATAATACTAAAATATAATAGATATTATTTGGTTTTACATAAGAGGAAAGCCTCCTCTTTTATTTCTTCATTCTCTCGCCTCACACAGCACCAGAACACCACAACCATCAACATTTCTCTCTCTCTCTCTCTCTCTCTCTCTCTCTCTCTCTCTCTCTCTCTCTCTACTTCGTCTGCTGCACCCGACATCAGTCATCACCCACCACCACTCCTCACTTCTTGTCTCTCTCACTCGGAAAAAGCAGCACCACCATCTCCCTCTCGTTCTCGCTCAGCCCAGGTGCGCGGCCACCGTCACCATCGCCACGCCACCCACTCCTCGACCATGGTTCGACCGTCTTTCTCTCTCTCTTGTGTTCTGCGCGGGTGCTGCTCGAGTTGTGAAGCCTCGCCGCCGCCGCCGCCGCCGTGCTGTTTGGAGCTGTTGTTGCCGTTGCTGCTCCTTCCGGCGACCACCATTGATGGTGGGTCAGCCTTAGTTGCTCGATGGAAGTCCCGAGCAGGTTAGCCTGAGCAGTTTTCTTCACTTCTTCACTCGTCTCTCTGATTTGGGCGAATTGAGGAGCCCTCTAAGAGCTGTCGTCGTGGCCATCTCGCCGGTGGTGTGCGCCCACCTACTGCCACCACCTCTCATCTCCTCCTTCCTCAATTGTTTTGGGTAATGAATCCCTTACCTGATTTCCTATTTCAGTTTAAATGGATTTCAGTTCTTGATTTGGTTTAATTGAGTAGCAATTCTAATTTTTGGGTTTATGTGTATAATTCTGATATGGTAATATATGTGTTATTCAGTGAATTGGTTATGTGAATTTGATTTGAATTATGGTGAATTGGCTTGGATCGATTATCAAGTAACACGCTTTATCATTTCAAAACTGACGTCATTTTTATCACTTGAATTTGGTTCAAAGTAAATTCATTTCTTACCGGTTGAATTATAAAGTTTGTTTTGCTCGACTGATTTTTAGCTGAACACTAACTATTGATTAGTTGATTAATTGAAACTGTGAGATCGGTTGATATGATTATGATTGGGTTTTTATATTGGTTCGGATGAGAGCTTATTTGGAAGTTATTATTAAAATGAGTTAGTGATTAAGCTAGAGTTATAACCAATTGGTTAGAACCATGTCGATTGAATGGTTTTTAGGTGGAAAACTATGATTATGATTTGGTGGTTAGTTTGTCGGATTAGACATTAAATCGAGAACTTGAGATGTTGAATTACATTTGGGAACCTGTGCCATAGGTTGTGTTATTCGTTTGAGCCCGATTGGGTGTCTCTCTAATGAATGAGTATTATGAATGGTGTTTATCTCGAAAGGAGATTCGTATACGAGTATATACATATGTTGTTTGGTTTGAGGATCATAGGTTGTCGATTACTTGATTCTTGGCATGTAGGTGAGTGGCGATGTAACTGGTTACTTTTTGAAATGTGTTGTCCCGATGTGGACTTTATGCTTCTCCCGATGTGGAGTGTTAAGCAAGTATG
>BSSO01007512.1:0-10923 GCA_030267885.1 Mesembryanthemum crystallinum | reverse complement strand
ATTTGTCTAAAAAAGCTCACCTAAAATCTTGTTCATTCCTAGTTTTTGAAAGCTAATTCCGGGACGGAGGGAGTATAAAAGTATTAACGATATTTTTTTTTTTTTTTTTTTTGGTGTCTGCAAAGAGGGACTTCCTCCCTCCTTGGGTATTAACGATATTTTAAGATAATTAATTAGCGCTATGTCGATGTCAAAAACGAATATAAGTTACTTGCAACCACTATGCTGAGGATAATGATACAATAACCGTTGTCGAACACTAATAAAAAATCTAACACAATTATAAATTATGGATTTTAGAGCAACTTATTCTATATTTCTGTCATGATAGGAGTAGTAATTTAAATTTACAGGTCAAACGGGTCGACCCATAAACGGGTCGGGTTTGACTTTTAAATTTCCGGGTCAATCGGGTTCGGGTCAAATCGAATTTTCGGGTCATAAAATCTATGTCAGAACCCTAAAAAACTCAGCTCAGGTTTCCAGGTTGGGTCGAATTTTGAAAGGTATAGTGCCAACGACGGGTCAATTTTTTATTATTTTGACATTCTTAAAAAATAAATAAAAAATAAAAAATATCTCAGAGCAACAACAGTTCCCCTCTCCCTCCTTCCAGTCAGTCCCCAGCTTATCTCTCTCCCTCTCTCTCTTCCCTCACTCCATTCCTCCTATCCACCATTACCACCTCCTCAGCCCACTCCCATCTGCTCAGCCCCGCCACCACCGGCCACCACCTCCACCTCCACCTCCACTGCCACCGCCACCGCCACCGTCATAGTGTGATTGAGCAAAGGTAACTTTTGTCTCTCTTCTTACAATTACCTTATTTTCCTCTGTTGTCTCTGAGTTTTCTCTCTCCCTGTTGTCGGACAAGTCCAAGAATCAATGGAAGTGAGATTTTGAAGTAAGTGTAAACTCTATGTTTAAGCTTCCAAACCTCACCTCAAAGCGGTTTTTGAGGTGTTTATTTGTATGATTAGAAGCCTGTTGGAGGCTGAATTAAGTGAATTGTGGCATGTACACTTAACCTAGAGTATTATTGGTCGTTTGGTTGAATGTGGGAAGATGTAATTCTCAGCAAGTTCCACTTTCCACTAACTATTATTTCCCGTGAAGTGTAAAATTTTGTTTGGTTGAATATAGAAAGTTGCACTTCCCATAGGAACTTCTACTTACCTAGGGGACCTACATAAGTGACTTCCTCCATTTTAGAGGAAGTGGAAGTTTCTAAAAAGTTGCACTTCCCCATTTTTGTTAACCAAACAACTATCAGTTCTCCTACTTCCTATATTTTTAAATGTCAACCAAACGAACACTTAGTATGTTCTTTTTTATGGTACTTGAAATCTCAGGATTATGTTTCACTTAGGTATAAGTGCATGTTGGGAAGCTTAGTGGTACCATGATGATGCTGTATGTTGTCTAATAATTGTAGCAAAGGTTGTGTTCATTTCACCTTAGTCAATCCCATTTCAGGTCACTATACGTTCAATGCCCGTTCAGTTCAGTTTATCTTCAGTGGTTGTTTAAATTGGAAGGAACACACCTTAAGTTGGTTTTATTGTTCCATTAATAGTTAAGATTATGTAATTTGGCTCAAGATAACTAATGTTGTGCTAGGATATTGAGTCAAATTGGTCACACACAGGTTCCTATTTATGAAATTTAGAAGAAGATTAATTGGACTAGCTCGAATCCAAAATTGGTCTAATTTAATCGACGATTTAACTCAGTTCAATAGCACCCACCTCATGTTGTAGTTCATTTCTATAATTTCGCACAACATTGTTCCCCCATAATGGAGGTTGATATTGGCACATTTTATCAACATTTAGAGTGCCAGTATCACCACCCCCCGGTCATCCTTGGCTTGTTGAAAGTTCTTTAGTATTAGTATATATATCGTAGGAGTACATTTATGTAGAACAAAGGGAATTTACTCCCTATTTAACTAATTACTGATTAGGACATCGCTAAGCGTGAAGTTAAAACCGTATTTATGCGATTTGCTGTATGCATATTTGAATATAAAGACAATTTCTCACCTTTATTTAATAGCGTATCAAATCAAATGTGTTCTTACTTTTCGTGAAGTAGCCAGCACTTAAATTGATGAAACTCCAGCTTCTCTGTAAGGTGGCTTGTAATTCTGTTCTTTGATCCATTTTTTCATCAATTTAAGTGCTGGGTTTCATGTTGTTTGCATTGCTATAGGCTGGACTATTGCGGAACATGCTCAATCTGTACGAGACAGTCCAGATGGCTCAGATTGTACAAGTGAAAGCAGTAAAAGTGCAGAAAAGGATGATTGTGTAAGTGCTAGTCAAACAATCACTATATTTGAATCGAATTTTTGTTGCATCTAAGATTAGATTTACCCAGTAAATTAAGTTTTTTGAAAACAAATATTTGTTTCAATCTCTTCCAGAGCAGAGGTGGATAGTTGTTGTGAAGCTAGAGCCATGAAGTTATCCTTTTCTATGAAGTATGGTGGGGCATTAGGACAGAAAAATTATAGAAATGTTAGGATATTAAGTATAACTGGTGGACTTGTAGTGAAACGGAGATACCCCAGGAAGAAACAAGCTGCTTTTTGTTGTGGTACTGTGATGAGAAGCTCGAACCAGGTATCGATGAATGGAAAGCAAAAGAATGGCATGCATTCTGAAGAGGTAATGAAGGTGTTACAAACAACTTCTGACCTGAACGTGGCGTTTGATTTCTTTAAATCTGTTGCTGAGATGCCCAACATTGTCCACACCACTGAAACTTGTAACTACATGCTTGAGATGTTGAGGGTGCACAGGAGAGTTGGAGATATGGCTGTTGTGTTTAGCTTCATGCAGAAGCAGATAATCAATAGGAATTTAACCACTTACTTGACAATCTTTAAGGCGCTCAATGTAAGGGGAGGAATAAGGCAAGCACCATCTGCACTCAATAACATGGCAGCAGCTGGGTTTGTTTTGAATTCTTATTCGTACATTGGATTGATACATTTGCTTCTCCAGTCTGGATGTTGTAGGGAGGGTTTGGAGGTGTATAGGAGAATGATCCGGGAAGGAAAGAAGCCTAGTCTGAAAACGTATTCTGCGCTTATGGTTGCAGTAGGGAAGAGAAGGGATACTGAAACTGTAATGGGATTATTGAAAGAGATGGAAAGTTTGGGGTTGAGACCTAATGTGTACACATTTACTATATGCATTAGAGTTCTTGGAAGGGCTGGAAGAGTCGATGAGGCGTTTGAAATTTTGAAAAGAATGGATGACGAAGGGTGTGGGCCTGATGTTGTTACGTATACAGTTCTCATTGATTCTCTATGTGTTGCCGGAAAACTAGATGATGCTAAATTGTTGTTTCTAAAGATGAAAGAAAGCAGTCAGAAGCCTGATCGAGTAACTTACATCACTCTGCTGGACAAATTTAGCGATGCTGGAGACATAGATAGTGTGCAAGAGCTCTGGAGAGAAATGGAGGTTGACGGCTGTGCCGCGGATGTTGTCACTTTTACCATTCTTATAAGTGCTTTCTGCAAGGTGGGGAAGATTGGTGAAGCCTTTGCTCAATTAGACATCATGAGGAAACAAGGGATTGTGCCAAACCTTCATACTTACAACACACTGATTGGTGGCCTTCTGAGAGGCAATAGGCTGGAGGAAGCACTAAGTCTCTTTGAGAGCTTGAAGTCCCTTGGGGTTGAACCTACTGCCTACACCTATATTCTGTTTATAGACTATTATGGAAAATCAGGAGCATCAAACAAAGCTCTAGAGACATTTGAGAGTATGAAAAGTAAGGGAATTGTTCCTAATGTTGTTGCTTGTAATGCTTCTTTGTATAGTCTTGCGGAGGCTGGGAGGCTCAAGGAGGCAAAGGATGTTTTTAATGGACTAAGGAAAAGTGGTATTGCTCCAGATTCTATTACTTACAACATGATGATGAAGTGCTATAGTAAGGTAGGCAGAGTGGATGAGGCGGTGGAGTTACTCAATGAGATGATGGCAAATGGATGCAACCCTGATGTGGTTGTTATCAACTCATTGATGGACATGCTTTACAAGGTTGATCGAGTAGATGAAGCATGGACAATGTATCAAAGAATGAAGGATATGAAACTCGCTCCAACAGTTGTGACCTACAACACACTACTAGCTGGATTGAGGAAAGAAGGTAGGATCCAAGAGGCTAAGGAATTATTCACAACCATGGCGAAGAATGGTTGTCATCCAAACACTATTACTTTTAACACACTTCTAGATTGCCTCTGCAAAAATGATGAGGTTGATTTGGCAATGACGATGTTTCTTGAGATGAGACTAATGAATTGCTTTCCTGATGTGGTTACTTACAACATTCTCATTCATGGTTTAACTAAAGAGAACAGAGTAGATGATGCGTTTTATATGTTCCACCACATGAGGAAATCGCTCTCTCCAGATTGTGTAACAATATGTACTCTTATTCCTAGTATAGTGAAGAACTCAAGGATTGATGATGCTTTGAATATTATCAGGGTCTTTATGTTTCAATTTCAGAATAACGTTGACCAGTCATTTTGGGAAGATCTGATGAGTGGGATTCTGGTTGAGAATGAGATGGACAAATCAATGGCATTTGCTGAAACCTTGATATCTGCTGAGGTTTGCCAAGATGTCTCTGTTTTGTTACCCCTATTCAAGGTTTTGTCCAAACACAGAAGCGCACTTGAAGCGCATAACTTATTTGTACGGACTAGAAGCTACATAAGTCAGGCAACGTTGGAAGTGTATAACATTTTGATTGGAGGGCTTCTGGGTGTTAGTCTCCCAGAAATGGCTTGGAATCTCTTTGACGACATGAAAAATTCTGGTTGTGCCCCAGATGCGTCCACATACAATTTGCTGCTTGATGCTCTTGGGAAGTCTGGAAAGATTGATGAACTTCTTCATCTTTTTGAAGAGATGCAGAATCGAGGTTGTATTCCTAACACAATAACACACAATATTGTAATCTCTGGCCTTGTGAAGTCTAATAGTATAGACAAGGCTATGGATATGTATTATAATCTTATCAGTGGAGATTTTTCCCCCACTCCTTGTACTTATGGCCCTTTGATTGATGGTCTCTCAAAGTCGGGAAGATTGGAGGAAGCGAAACAGTTGTTTGAGGAGATGGTCAATTATGGATGTCAACCTAACTGTGCTATTTATAATATTCTTATTAATGGCTTTGGCAAATCTGGTGATCTAGAAACTGCTTGCAATTTGTTTATAAGGATGGTTAAAGAAGGAATCAGACCAGACCTGAAATCATATTCTGTTCTTATTGACTGCCTCTTGATGGTCGGGAAGGTTGATGATGCTTGGGACTACTTTCAGGAAGTAAAATTACAGGGCCTTGATCCAGATTTACTTTGTTACAACCTTATGATCAATGGCCTCGGAAGATCTGGGAGGGTTGAAGATGCTCTCTCCCTTTTTAGAGAGTTGCAGACACGAGGGATTTCTCCTGATCTATACTCCTACAACTGCTTGATACTCCATTTGGGGACAGCGGGAATGATGGAGGAAGCTGGAAAGCTTTACGAAGAGCTTTTGCTCAAGGGCTTGGACCCTACTATCTTCACATATAATGCTCTGATTCGAGGTTATGGCTTATCAGGGGATCCTGATTGTGCATACGCTGTCTATCAAAGGATGATGGTTGGTGGCTGCAGCCCAAACTCGGGAACATTTGCTCAGCTTCCTAACCAGTCTTGAATCTCAGTGTGATATATGGACTATTGACTGCTGAATTCTGGAACCTCTCTCCATTCTTCACATGTAAATCATGTCAGGTATCTTTCGAATTTTGCTATTTCTGTTTTCTTCGCAGAAACTACTATTACATTTAAATGCTACTGTTTCTGTTTTTTTATTTTTATAGAAGGGTATCTTGTCTGTGGATTTCTGTTCTCATAGAAAACTTCTTTTGTGACCCGTTATTTGTCAGGTTCATTCCTCTCAGAATAGTTGCTTCAGGTTTTCTACAGGAACATACTGCACAGAAAGGTACATATGCAGAACTTTTGGTTTATCGATCAACATTGCCATGTGGTTCGTGCTTCTCCTCTGCATAAAAAATCTTCTTTTTCCGTCCCCCTCTCTTGGCTAGGTAGCAGGAAGTACATAATGAAATCCTAACAAGCATGTATACATTTGGAAATGGGAATATCTCCATGCTTATCCCTAGTGAATGTTCTGCACAGTGATACAGATTTAGTTTTATAAATCGTAATAATTCCTCCAGTTTATATGTAATTACTGTAAATATCTGTGAAGCTTCTGCTGTATGCATTATTTATTTTGTACAATTCTGAACGAGAAATTAAAATATTTGGCATTGCTTGTCACATGAAACTGCTCAGAACATCTTGTTTGTGGTAACATAGCACTACATCAGTTGTCTATGCATGTCTAATCTGGGGTTTAATGGAAACAAACTATCTGAATTTGTGGGGTGAGGGCGTAAGGCTGCTTTTATCTAAACCTCTCTTACCCTACTCATAGCAGGAGCCTTGTGAGTACCCCTTTGGTAATGTTATGGTGTAGTATGGTCACAAGAAATGTCTCAACTCTCTGTTAGTTGTATATTTCTGGATATTGTTTCCTTGATTTGTAAAGCAAGAGACATTTTGTGAATAGCTTAGTTTCTAATTTTTTTCAAGATAATACCAAATTGCCTAATGCACAGCACAGCCAACGACTTTCGTGATGTCAATTGAGAAAATACTTTCAGGTAATTCCTTAATTTCTGTTGGACTGCTCTACATTGTCCTTAAATAGCTCAAAATAAATGTTTTCATTTCTGCAGATGATCTCTTACTAATACAGATTCATGTTTGGCTTACTACTACTCAACTTTCCTTTTCAAGGCAAGAAACTTCGTACCTATTTGTTTGTTTGTATATTTGATAGTTTTGAGTCTATTCTGTAAGTCATATGACCTATGTCGACAAAGAGTTCTGAATTTCATATTATCTCGTGAGTGATGATGACAATAAGAACATCAACAATAATGCCTTGTGAAGATCCTTCTGTTGGCGCCATTGTTGGGGTCAAGGGAATTACACAGCCCTACCCTGCCCAAGTCAGAATGGTGGTAGCAAAATTTGACAATTACCAACATAGGCTTCATAAACTTATTTTAAGGGCCCCATCCTAAATAATCTAATTCACTGATCTTTCTGGTGTTGAATGCTATTGGAAGTTTCTCTTCTTCTGTTCTACAAAAAGCAAATTTGTCCTTAGCCATCCTGCATATAAGAAGTCCACCTAGATATGACGATGCAGCTTGGCTTTTCTCTTATATTTTGATTCTATGCAGTTTGCTAGCTAGCTGTATTTGGTCGAGTCATTTTTCGATTTCAGTATTCTGCAGAGCAAAATCACATTTTCAGATGCATGGAATGCTTCATTTGTAAATTGACCTTGCAAGTGGGTTGTAACTTCTAATTTTAGGACTCTTGAGAAACTTCAAGATTGGAGACTTTGTTTGCCTCCTGCCCTGATGCTCCTGATCTTCTTTGCTGATACCTGGGGTCCTGCTTGAAGTTTAAATGTTGAATTGTATGCTTGAATGTTGATTTTTAAGTAAACATTTCAACATGGGGCATGATAGATGGGTGCTTTGATCCAGTCCAATCCATTTGAACTAAGCTAACTGCAATAGGTGGCTGACGTGTGTGGTGATTCTGGCTGGTTTCCTCTTGAGATTGTTGATTATGTTGTCTATGAGCCATTTGGTGTCTGAATTTTAAAAATTTGCGCTTTAGGCCCTGTTCTTTCATCTTTACCTTTCTGTTTTTAGATCTGTTATGTTCTGTTCTGTCTCTGCAAATTCAAATCCTGCTCTTCTCGTCATTACCATCTTGCAACCGCTTCCGTTCTGTCTCGTTTTCCATTTTGTGAGTCAGGTTTGTTTTGTTCCACAAGTTGAATTCCAGTCAGTAATTTTCCTCCTCAATATATAGGATATATTAGGGCCTTTTTCAGTTCAATCCAGTTCAGTTCTACAATTTACTTTTCCTCTGACATGTTACTATTTGATTGAAAAGAACAGCCCCTTAGTTGTGATGGGAAACTTTGGCTCCTATGTCTCAGGCGGCAGCAACTATTGTCTCTGACTTTCAACTTTGAGGTGGTGCAGTTCAGGATCACAAGCTCAGTTTTTAAGTTGATATTGCCAGCAAAGGATGCCTAGCAATTTTGTCTGAGTAGCTTGGATTGGTTTAAGTCCTGCATTGCTTTGGGTTACTTCTAAAAACTCCTCATCTGCTCAGGTATTCATGTTTCTGCATTTTCCTTAAATTTTAGTTAGTTAACTATTCCTTTCTTTTTAATACTTAGTTCTTTAATTCCTCTATTGACTGATTCTCAACTAGAAGAAATAACAAAAGTAAATAAATAAAAGGGAAATTCCATTTGATGCCCGTATGTTATTGGCTTTTCTAACTAGTGCCCAAAGCTTTTTTTTGCCCTCGAGCTTGTGCACTTCTCCAGTCCATAACTTAATTTATGGTTTGCCGTATAATTTTCCATTAGTTGGGTCACGTGAGTATATTGTGAGTTTAAATTTAATGTTTAAAAAAGTTCAGCCCTTAAATTTGCTTCCACAAACAACTCTTAAGCTCAAATTAAGGATACAATTAAGGATAAATTTAAGAAGTTAAAAAGTCAAAAGTTTGTTTTGGAGGCAAATTCCCCTACATTTTGTTGTAATATTAATTTTAAACTCACATTATACTCACTTGACCTAAATAACGCAAAATTTAAAGAGCAAACCATAATAATGTCATGGACTGGACAAGTGCACAATTCGAGGGTACCATTTGAATTTCAGAAAAAACTTTGGCCACCAGTTAGAAAAGCCAATACCAATAATACAGGGTCAACAATTGGAATTTTCCTAAAAAAAAATATAAAAAAATCCACATCTGTAGAAACCAGATTGGATTGAATCAATTAAAATAGGAATGATGCTTTGATGATCCTGAAATCACGTGACTGGACTATCTCAACCACCCTGTAGGCTGTAGGAGTTGAAATTTTGTTCATAAGATGTGTGAATCAGCTGAAACTGGAACCCTGATCGTTGGAGTGATCCAATCTGACTTCTATCTGGCTTTCAGAATCCAGATTAGGCTATGTTTGGCATGCTGCTGTAGATTTGTTGTAGCAGTTTTAAAGGCTTGATGGTGGTTAGGGCATAGGAGGTGCCAAAACACTAGAAGAATTCAGTCGAACTAGTTTAAATTTGTTTTTAAGTATCAATTTTGTTGGTGAAAGGATGATTCTTTATGAGCAAGTGGGAAATGAACTTCATTTTTAGTTTTGTATTTTTTACTTTAATGTTAACTGCATCACTACTGATAATTATGTGTTTACTCCAAGATCTACTTGGCTGCATAGTTACCTTGTTTGATAACATGATCCATTTGTGTTTCATGCAATTATTTTCTTTCTTACCACTCTAACAATCACCGTCTTTTTTAATTTACCTACCTTCATCACTAAAACATGAACAAGAGTGAAGTTATTGGCTTTTTTTCCATGTCAGCATGACCTTATCTTGATGCCAAAGCCTACTTGACCAATATTACTTCATTTTCCGATACAATATCAAGAAGCCCCCCCACTCGTAGATGTACATAACTTGACTTCGTTCTTGTTTTGCACACGTCGTTTTCAGGTTATGAAGGCATTGAAAGAAACCAGTAGGATGAGTTTGTGGGCTGAAGCCATGCAATGAAGGCTCATATCCATGTTAGTAAGATTATTTTATGAGCTTCCGAGTCCGTCAAGTTTCTTGCGGAGACATGCGATGTGGAGTTGTAACAACAGTTTCTAGAGGGACAAGAAACGTGGCTAGCATTGTGGTTGCTCGGGCTTAGAGGTGTTCGGATCATGGTTTCAATATGAACCTCTAAGGGGTCTGTGCCAGTCACAACCCAGCTCCTGACCAGCTCCTGTTTCAGGCATGCTGTTCTTGGTGGAAGAGAGAAATGAGGGAAACGAGAGAGAGGCGCAAAAAGTGGAGCAAAATGAAGAGGATAGTTTTCGAAGTTTTGGCTTCGTCAAGTAATATGTCCAAGATATGTTTAGCAACCTCTTTTACTATTCACTCAAACAATAACAAAAGAAAAGTAGTACTTTTACTATCGAATATTGTTTTCACATATATGTAAGTCGGTAGGGCTTCACATAGGTCTAAATCCGAACCGGATCGAACCGGTCTGGATCGGAATCGGAATTTGGAAATTTTATCGAACAGAGGACCGGACTGAAAGTATTCAGGTCCTAGACCGGACTGGATAGGATCACTTTGGACCGATTTTAGTTTTACATATGCTTTCTCATAATTTTTCTTTTGTTTTTCGAAAAGTTTAGGCAAAATTAAGAATGTACTAAATAAATATTATTGAAAAGGTTAAAAATGAATTAAGTGTAATGTATTAGACACAAAATACTAATAAAATGATTAAATTAACTAAACTTTTTTTAATTTAATCTGTGACAAGTCCGAATAGGTCCAAATCGGCCATTCAGGTTTTGGACCGAAGCGGACCGGGAAATCGGATTTGGAAAATGCAAGGATCGAGAACCGGATCGATTGGTACCGATCTGGGTCGGTCCGGTCCAATTTGAACCGATTCGATCCAAAATTCAGGTCCAAACAGAATTTGTGCAGCCCTATCTAAATATCAATATAAGAAAGATATGGCCATATGGGTATGAATACAGCTAGTTAGGAAAAACGTTGTTTGTTTCTATTTTGGTGAAAAGTTAGGAGTACTGTGTTAATGAAGCTTTCATAGTGCTTTAACATGTACTCTCTCCGTCCATCTCAAATGTTGTCAAATTAAATTTGCACGGAAATTAAGAAGGAAAAAAGGAAAGTTTTTTT
>BSSO01007511.1:0-10923 GCA_030267885.1 Mesembryanthemum crystallinum | reverse complement strand
TTTCACAAAATAATGGTCAAAGTTTGTGAACTTTGACCTCTAAAGTCAATATGTCTAAGTTATTGTAAGACGGAGGGAGTATATAGGTAGGGTTAGCTTGTGGGCGGCACGGTTTGCACAAATTTGTGACTCGGGCAAGCTCCAGAGACGGCCTGGCACATGGCAGCACGTGGTGGGACATGCACCGTGCCAGACTAAGATTCCAAGAAAATCTAATTTCTAGGCACAGGCAGACACAACATGACATATAAACAGAAAATTAACATAGACACGACATATCGATACAAGACATGACGTGTGTCATTGATGTCTTCAGGAAGGGGCGGCACAAAACCCATTGAATAGGTCGTGGGCAAGACCTCTCAAAACTCCAAACACGTTAACACGACAATATCTCTCCTCCCTATAGTCGGGGAAGCAGAGTAGTAAGCAAATTTTGGTTCTTTAGGTTTGGGTTTGGGTTGTTATATTCTTGGGCTGGCCCGTTATGTTAGGTCAAGGTTCATAGTATTTACCAATGTAAACAAGTACAGTAATATAGTAGTAACTGGTCAGTGATCATCGCCTAAATCACTTTACTCACTTCATTGCTAAACCCAAAACCCCTAAAATCTCCATTATCAAGCTAACAACCAAAGCTTCAAACACAGAACACATACAGAGATCAGAGAGAGAGATGAAGAGCATTCCGGTGATATTGATGGGATGCGGAGGCGTCGGACGGCAGCTTCTCCAGCACATTGTCTCTTGCAGAACAATTCATACCAATGAGGTTTCTCATCATCGGTTCATTCATTATTCATTCTTCAAATTTGAAGCTTTATCTTAGAATTCAATGTCGAAAATGAGAAAATAGATGAGCTGAAACTTTAATTTGCAGGGTGTGAGATTGCGAGTTGTGGGAGTTGCTGACAGCAAATCGTTGCTTTCTGTATCGGATATATTCACCACCGAGCTCGATGATCACTCGCTTCACGAAATTTGTCGTCTCAAATCCAACGCTTCTTCTCTCACCTCTTTTGGTGAGTAAAAATTCGTTGAAATAGGGGGAAAAAGAGTTCATTTTGGTGATTAATTTTTGTGGGCATCTCATGTTGTAGTAAATGAGATTATATATAAGCTTGGTTATTTGCATTTTCATCTAATGTCATTTTTGTTCTATGAGGGGAGAAAAACCAATGTTATTGGATGATTGAACTGGCAAAAATGGTTTAAGGGTTTGTTTCTGGTGGCTTTTGCACTGATGCAGGTGCTGGCCAAGAGTTGTCGTCGGCTGAATCAGTACCTGTAAAAATTACTGAAATTGCAGAACATTTGGTGAGATCAACAGGTTTGTAGTTAGCAAATGTTTGAGGGTCTTTCTATTTTGCTTCAGTAAATTACATATTGTTTTTAGTTTACAGTACTAGCTGTTAACATGGATTTTATGTTGGTTGAAAGTGTTTGGCTTTTATTCCCCCTTTTCCTTCGTTTTTCCATAAGAATCTATGAAGAAGTTTTCCTTGTGTTTCAGCTTCACATCTGAGGAAAGAGAAGACATGATTTTATCTTCTTGAGGGAAAAATAGGCTTGTCAAGTTCATGTCTTTTCATTGGTATTCATGTTTTCCATCGAATATTTGCTATCACAGGTTTTGTTGTTGTCGATTGTTCTGCTAGTTCTGATACGATAGCCATACTGAAGAAGGTGGTTGAATTGGGTGGATGCGTAGTCTTGGCAAATAAGAAGCCTCTTACATCCTCAATGGTAACTAGTTCCATCTTGCATATCTTATTATCTAGTCAATATGCTATGAACTTTTTTGATTGTTATTCATCATCATCAATGATGCTAAGACCAAACAAATTGAGTCCTTTTCCACTATGCATATAGATTCTTTTCAGTATTCTCCTCGATTAGTTATTATGTTATCTTCAAAGTTGAAGAACGAAATATGATGTTGCTAAAGTTCTGGCTATGAGTCAAGTTCTCTTTGGACTTCTGATATTCCTGTGCGCACATCATCTTTTCCAAATACAAAGTGGACATTCTCTTTCGGCTTCATATTTTCACGCCTTAAGCATTTGTGCCGGAGGAAGTCTAATGAGAAGCTCCTTGTTGCACAGGAGGATTATGATAAATTGGCCTTGCACCGCCGTCGGCTTAGACATGAATCGACTGTAAGTTTTCTTCCTTCTAGCTTTGGATCTTCTTATACATGAAACTTAGAGTGTTGAGTGTGTACTGTAAGTATGTCTGGCGAAAACCCCACTTCTTTCCATTGGTTTACTGAATGGCCAAAGTTCTATTATTCCCTTCAAGATGTTTTATGACATGGAAAAGTAGCTTTATGAACTGAGCAAAGATCATCTGGGGTTCAGGTATTAGAACTCTAGATGATTTCCATCCTATGGTATACAATGGCCAGAAAGGTCTCCTCATGGGTGTGTTCTTTCCATGGTAGGTTGGTGCAGGTCTTCCAGTGATTGCGTCCATTAACCGCTTGCTTTCTTCTGGGGACACCATTCACCGTATTGTAGGCAGCTTGAGTGGTATTATGATGTGATTTTGCAGTTTTATCATCACTTACTTAATTTCATAGAGAATTGAATTTTTGCTCTGGAGCACTGCATTTCTCATGATTCCCTTTTTCCTAATAGGCACATTAGGGTACGTCATGAGTGAGGTAGAAGACGGAAAGCCTTTTAGCCAAGTTGTCCTAACTGCTAAAACTCTTGGTTATACTGAACCAGGTTTGTTCAGTTATAACTTTCTGCAGTCAAATGTCCTGGTTTGCTTTTATCTGTTAACATTGAGAAAGACACTTTTAAGTTTAAGTTTTCGATTTTGTTTCAATTATAGCATGTCAATTCATCAATTGACAATTAATTGTTTGTAATGTAAGACATTTGTCTACAAGTATATATTTCTGCATCTCTGATTTGTGTTGTGCTTAAGGGAGAACCCAATGGAAGGTAATGTTAGAGATGGTAGTTAAAAGGCACCATTTCTCTATGATATGTCTATGACAAATGAAACCAGGCGCTTGTCATCACTTTGGAATATTACCGTTGCTGAATTATTGGCATGGATGGATGGTAATTGGCCATTTTATCCCAATCTCAATGAGGCATTACACGATAAGTTATGTTATGACCACTCATGACATACGATGTTACTATTGAGGACATCTGGGTCTGGTGGCTGTGATGCATTTATCTGAAGCTTTATAGTTTGAGATCAAGGGGTCATCTGCCTCAAATGTGTTTTAATTCCATTCTTTGCTGCCATCTTCCTTTTTTTCTTTCTTTCTTTCTTTTGTGTGGTTCACGAAATCCAGGCTTAGCTTGTACATGCTACCCACTTGGCTAACAATGGTGGGGTTCCTTAATAGGGGTTTCCCTAGGTCAAGGATACAACATTATGGAACTAGCATTGGAGATTCCCTGAAGTTACTTGTGTCAATTGTAGAGTATATGTGAGGAGTGATTATGAATGGAATGTCTGTGATTAGACCAGAGAAATGTTCCCATTATTTTCATTCATTGTTTCACAAATGTTCGGGATATGTTTCAGTAACTTTCTACCCTCGGGCCTTGCAAATGGACTTATTACTGAGCATGTTATACCTTAAGAGATTGAAATGGTCAACTATTACCACAGATATGTTAGCGTATCTCATCATAGGGCTGATAAGTGCAAAACTCACTCTTCAAAGTTTAGCTACAATGTTACTTACACGCTTAATTTGATTCAATTCTTATGACTACAGATCCTCGCGATGACTTGGGTGGTATGGATGTTGCAAGGAAGGTCTGTGCTGCCACTTGAGCATAAGTATCTATTTATTTCTTCATAACTTTATCTTATATAAATAATTTGTGGCGCTGTTAATAATCATTTGTCCATGGCCTGTGGTCGGTTCACACTACCTTTTCTATTTTTTATTCCTTTTGTGGTTCTGGATACGTTACATGAGCTGTAGAAAGGTTCAGTACTTCACAAAACAGAGCAGTTGTCTATATTTTGCTACTGCTCTCATGGATTATTAGGTTGTTATGAGTTCTTACTTTTTGATGTTGTAGCTCAACTTCCTAATCAGTGTTCCTGACATCTTTTAATTATTGAGGGTATATGTTGAACTTTGCTTTTGACGCGTTGATAACAGGCTTTGATCATTGGTCGGCTTCTTGGGCAACGAATTGACTTGGACAGTATTAAGGTTACGTCAAATAAGAACCCTGAACCTATCATGCCTCCATATAAAGCATGACAGAGGCATTTATTCTGCTTGCTACTCTGTACAGGTGGAGAGTTTGTATCCTGCAGAAATGGGACCTAAAACAATGGCTGTAGAAGAATTTCTTGCCAATGGTATTCCACAACTTGACAACCATATTGCACAGAGAGTTACTGAAGCTGCTTCCATTGGAAATGTGCTGCGTTATGTCTGTGTGATTGAGGGTTCCAGGTAAGTTTGCAATCATTTCCTTCATAGATCCTTGTACATTCTATTAACCCAGAAATATCAAAGCATCAAATACTGATGGCAGTAGCTGTTTGAGTTGTCTAGACTAGAAGAAATAGTCACGAGACACTAAACAACAAAGAAAGAGTCATGAAACTGATCTTCATTCTGTAACTTGGGAATTGGAAATGCTTATTAAACAGCAAAGAAAGAGTCGTGAAACTGATCTTCATTCTATAACTTGGAACTTGGGAATGCTTGTCAGTGGTCAGTATGACTATCAGTTATCACCATGGAAATTCTTGACTGTGAATTTGAAACTGCTATTTGTCATCCAAAGTAATATTAGTACATATTGAGGTCTATTCCAATCATCAATGGTGGTTTCTACTGTGTGGCATTGAACAATTGAGAATTTTACACTAAGCCTGTGTCTATGCACTTAATGCTGTTGTAGCATCATGTACTAGTTTTTGATTAAATAGTCTTTAATACTCCTACTGTAGTGATTATTTCCTTCCCTACTGTAGTATTTCTTAGCGCCTACTGTAGTGATTATTTCCTTACCTACTTGTAGGTGTGAAGTTGGAATTCAGGAACTTCCCAAAAATTCTGCCTTGGGGAGACTGCGAGGAAGTGACAATGTGGTAAGTATATTGCTTTTAACTTTCTTTGATAGGTATCCGATATTTATACTCTTTAACTATGCAGCTTACCCTTGAACAGTCTCAAATTTGTAAATTGACATGTTCAAAAATTAAGACCTGTGTTTATGATGAAAACCTAGAAGTATGCAAAGATAAATCTGATATCCTTGATAAAAATTGTGTCATGTCAATAACTCAATGTAGGGCGGCTTTGTTGTCTATGTATCATGAGATTTTGCTTCTGATATCACATAATTTCGTTAAGCCCAGATTTGCTTACTGTTTTCTTCTTTTTTTTTTTCTTTTTTTTTTTTTAAATGCTGTTTCCAACTGTTTTGGCTTCTTAGTATATAGAGTCTGATGGATTGTTGATAATATAATTGCAGCTGGAGGTATATAGCCGTTGTTACAATGAGCAACCATTAGTCATTCAAGGCGCTGGAGCTGGCAATGACACCACAGCAGCTGGTGTTCTTGCTGATATCCTCGACATGCAAGATCTCTTCACTTGATGAGAAACCCATTAAGACAACAGACCTCACAAGTTCACAGCAATACTGCAGCAAATGTTGTCGTTAGTTCGTTACTGATATCCTTGGACGATCAGGTTCTCTTAGAGAGAAACCACATGTAACATCTCTAGAAACAAGTTAGATACCATGCAGAAGTTTATGTGGTGCATAAATTGGATGATTTGCTAAAGCAGTCTCTGTATGTTTGAGTTCTCTTCACATCTTCTGCTGACACTTGCACTGAATCTGTACTAACTAATGACGTCAAGTCACTATCAGAACTCGAGATATTATTTAATGTTCTCTGGTAGAACCAGTTTTCCAGAAATCAAATCAAACAATCATTCTGACTTTATTGCAAGCATATGACGTTTTAGGTGTGTTCATTTCAATTGAAACACCCTAAATTAAGAACTAAATGATTAGTGATATGTGAGATACAAACTAAGTAATGTGGTATCGGAACGATGAAATGAACAGTGCCATGGTTTTCTATTTCTCATGTGGTCAGAAGCTAGCTACTTCAGTCTGATTGAAGTAGCACCCTGTAGGACCTCCATCAGGCAACAGCGCCAATTTCACTGAACTTTTAGCACCCTCTTCTACGCTCATCGGTCCTGTCTGCCAGCACAAATCTGTCTTGACATAGCCTGGATGGACACAGTTTATGTACATTTTAGGGTACTTCCCGGCTAGAAGTCTGGTGTAGGCATTCACTGCTGTCTTGGAAATACCATATGCTGGCAGCATCAATGGCCACCCTTTCTCTACCAGTACATCTTGTTTCAAATCTTGCAAAAATTGTTGCAGTATCTCATGAATTCTCTCCTCTTTTAGGCTCTCTATGTCAGTAAACTCATTTCTTATCTTATCATTTGGAATTCTCTGCACAAGAAATTTCTGATGTTGCATTAGCACTTTGAGAAGACAAGCACCAGTTAGTTCAGAATTCAGATAACCCCAAACAATTATTTTTGGATGGAGTGAAGTCTCAAAGGTTTCAAACTTACCCATAATGCTCCCCTGAGCGAAGAGACGTTTACAATCCTTGCTCCGATGCTAGAAAGCTCTAGCCATGGAAGCAAAGCTTCAGTAACTTTTTTAGAGCCATAGTAATTGGTGTTGAAGCACTCTTCTGCTTTCTGATAAGTGGATTTCATTACTCCTTGAACTAAGTTGGCTGCTTTTCCAGATATCTGATTAGGGGGTAAAAGGAGATGTTAATCTGGTTTGTAATGTTCATCACTTGAAACAAGAGGACAGGTAGTTGAAAAGTGCTAATGTTTAACTTTACCCAGGTAGTTGGATCAATATTTAAAGCCCTTAGTCCTTCTTCATCAACCTCCATGCCACTGGCACCTGCATTATTTACCTGGCAGCAATGGTAAACACTTTTTTTTGGTTAAATATGAGCACATACTACTACTTTACAACCCCCTTGCCTCCCTTCATAAGGGTTACTGGGGCTCCTTGAACTCAAACCTCAAGAGTACCTTGGTACATCATCAAAAGAATATTAAGACGGTTCTCACAAAGTCACAATGAGCTATTCGTGCCTAATAAAGTGTCATAGGCTCATAGCCAATAATGCGTAAATGCGGGAAAATGGGTAATGGAGAGAATCTTTATCCTCCTACAGGCTTAAAAGTTAAAACTGAACAAGGGTAGTTAATCTAATTAAGTTGGCTTTTTATTAGTCTAGAAAATGACTCTAATACAAAGATTTCACAGAAGTATAAACATACCATTCATTCCATCTTCATAGTCCATATCAAGAAATTACTACTATCATGGTCTGCTTATTTTTGTTGATAATTAATTGAAAACATGTAGTTGCAACAACATCCTTTTGACACTTCAATTTTGGCATTAGCATTTAAACTATAGAAAACTATTGCCAATTTCTGACATTATTACCACATCATAGTTCTAGTCCACCAATTGACATTATCATTTCAATTCATCACATTAAAACTGAAAAGAGTCCAAACATGTCCCCCCCCAAAAAAAAAAATAAAAAAATAATATAAATTTGATTAAAAAGAGTTTACCAAATTAGCTTACCAAAATATCTAGTCTCCCAAACTTGGACCCAATGAAATGGGCCAATGAGGTGATGCTATTATAATCTGTAACATCCAATTGATGGAACACCACCTTTGAAAGCCCCAAGCCATGGAGCTTTGAGGTGGCCTCCGCCCCTCTGCCACCGTCCCTGGCCGTTAAAACCACCGTCATCCCGGCCGCCGCCAGCTGCCGGACCGTCTCGAATCCAATGCCCTTGTTAGCTCCGGTGACCACCGCAACCCTGCCACCCATAAATACTCTTTAATTACTAAAATTAAAGCATCTAAGTATTGATTAAAAATTGTTAGGGTGATTTTCACCTTTGATAATCTTCTTTGGTAGCCATTTTTTTTTTTGTTTTGAGCTTTTTGAGTTTGGGAGTTTCTATTTTGTAAGGGTGTGTTTGTGTGTCAGTGAATGGAGACAAAAAAAATCAAAATACATGAAATTTTGGACATCGTTTTGCTTCATCTAGGATGCATAAATTATTCACTTAATGACAAATGTAATAATTTTATTATAATCGTAGTGGTCCTAGATAAATTCATGAAAAGGGGAACTTTTTGGTAATGGGGAAATTCAAGGAATCATTTGGTGAACATTTTTAACATAAAACTCAAACTCAAATTTATGATCACTTGATAGTGGAGTATAAGCAATTATTTGAGTCGATAGAAGATTACTTTTTCCTTTGTCCAAAATTGTTAGCAATAAATCACTTTGTTCCCGTTCATTTCGTGGATTCATCTATTAAGCCATGTATTAATATAATTTAATTTGGCTCAATACATTAAATTTAGCTATCATACACCATAAAGTTAAAATGGGCATAAATTTTTTTGATAATAGATGAGTATCTTACAATAATAGCTCCAATTATATAGAGTATTAAAATCTACTGTCAATTTTGTAATAACATGAAATCTAATTAGTCATTTGATCTATACAGAAATGTTGATGCTGAATCTAGGCAATTCGACTATGTTCTTTTTAGTTAATCGGTAGGTAAGGAGCAAAACGAATTATATAAAACGTAACCAAATAGAATAGAATGAATTTTAAGTTGGTAAAGAACAAATCAAATATTTCAACCAAACAACCCAATGAAGTGATTTTTTTCCCCTTAAGCTTATACTTGCATGCTTTTATCATGTCAACTACAAGCAAATGAAGCAATGGCGGATACAGATGTACTCACTTGAGGTCCCCACCCCTTTTTAATGGGTAAATTTGGGGAATTTTTTTTTTTTTTTTTTTAAAACTTATATATGTGTAGTAAAAGACTAAAAGTAGGTTAAATCTTATGAAAGGAAGCCACTTGAAGTTGGTTTTAGATCCGCCACTGCTATAAGGACCATAAAATAGAGTGAGTCGTGAGAAAAATGTGAATATAAACTACCAAGCTGGCCAGGCCCCTATTGCGGCTGCAAGCATTTTCACAAAGCTGGACTGGTCGGCTACTACCGTAGCACCACCCAAACCTCTCAACAAACTGTGGAGGTATTTGGATTTAATGCATACACATTACTCATATTATTTGCAGCTCACAGGATACAGTTTAACAGCTAGCTACCACACAAGCTACACCACACATACACATAAAAAATAAAGCATTTTCACATTGTGAAAATAATTCATTCATTCATTTAGTAGCTAGTTTGGGGGCAACTGTAATGTTGTAGGTCCAGGCAGAGAGCACATTTGCTCTCATTTATCATGCTCAAAACCAAACTTGAATCTAGCTATGATAATGTCCTTCTGGCAACTACAGGGAGTATTTGGTAGTATTGTCGATCTGATCATAGACTAAAGGCTTGTTCATTTCATGGTGACAATTCGGTTTTAGTTTATTTTTAACACTGCATATTTAGTTTAGTTCTGTTCTATATATCTAGTTCAGTTCAACATCATATACTACTAATGTTAGTTTAGGAAGAATAGTTTGCTTATTAGGGTCAGTTTGAAATTTTTTTAAACTTGTTTCGGTAGCAAGTAGCTTTAGGGTATGTTTGGCTACTTCAACTAACTTCTTAATGTCTGTGCATCTTTTAACTTTTAGCTAGTTTTTCAACTCTCAAGGAGTACAAAACAATTGCTCTTATCATGTTCAAAATTCAACTTCATCTACAGTTAGTCTTGAGAAGCTATATTCGTATAAGATTTCAACTTCAGTTCGAGTTTTAAAGGTTTCACCAAAATAACTAGTAAGCTACAGTATTCTAACTTTATTATGCATGCCAAACACAACCATAGGCCACAAAAGCCTTTTCATTCGTCTGATAAGTCAGCTTCAAATATATGCCTCTTTTTTTCCTCAAATTGAGCGACAATCATATAAAAGTTAAAAACCACACACATAACAAAAAAAGTACTATCTTCTAGGGCTGAGATCCTTTAATTTTGTGATGTTTTGTTTTGAAGTCACATGCATGTAAGATGTTTTATGTAATTTTGTATCCAAATGTATTGTCTCAACTCAACTTCATTCCAAGCCAAAGCTCCTCGAGAAGAAGAAAGCGAAAGAGCTACCATACCATAACTTGCAATATATCTTGTGATGAACAACAAATGTGAAATGTGTAGGCTCCACCTTCCATGTGGATTTATATGTAGCCAATGTAGGTGGTTGGAACTTTGGAAGGTGTTTTTATTATATTCTCTCTGATCTAACTTTAGGGCAAGGATGATATCCTCATCACCTTTGAAACTAAATTACTATAGGTATGGGAAACTTGTCACATGTCACGCTTTTACATATTAAGTCATCTTTCCAATTAAACAAGGTATACGATTCGTTGTAAGTTTATAACTGTATACAAGAGCGTTTAAATCGTGGTTACTTTACCTAACTTTGTAGTAAAATTTCATTTTAGTTGATTATAACTTATAGATATGGTACCATTATGACATATACTCTTGTCTTTCTGATGCAACTTATGGATCTTAGCCATTAGCACTCACGTCCATCACTTTGAATGTTTAACAATCCTTCTTTATATTCGCGATGTTTGTCTCACGAGATGTTATCATGGCTTAGCTAAGATCAAGCTTCATTTCTTTTTTCGAATTTTACCCTTCTACATAACAATGGAAACGCAAAGTATTATATAAATTTGGTTCATACGACGGATCAAGTAAGAGTCACCTTTATAAAATGTAAAAATTAGCATGAAAATTACTTAGATCCTTAGAAATTGATTAATTACAATGAACCAATTCCATATAAGATACTCCTATACTCCCTCCGGCT
>BSSO01007510.1:0-10925 GCA_030267885.1 Mesembryanthemum crystallinum | reverse complement strand
CTCATGCTATTGCACGGGATTTATAATAATAATAATAATAATAATAATAATAATAATAATAATAATAATAATAATAATAATAATAATATGTGTTTTTCTTGTTTATTAAATGTGTCAGAAATTTCCAAGTATTTGCTACTTACCTATCTCAATAAATGTCATTTTGGCTTTCAAAGGTCAAACTTTGATCTCTAATGTCTTTCAAAATATATATGACAAATCATAAAAATAGTATCTTCAAAAATAAAATCTAATTAACATGAACATAATAATGTTTTTTTTTACGTTGTGAATCATAGTAATTTTATTTTTTCTTAAATTAGTGGTCAAATTTGGTACTGAAAATAGAAAAGACAATTATTTTAAGACAGATGGAGTATACGGCAAGAAATATTTGAATCAAAGTGCAGAAATTTATAAGGTAATTGCTATTTACATGCGGTTGTATAAATCGAACTAAATAATAGTAATATTTCATTTATTCCACTTATCAAACAATTTATTTTGGTGGCCAAGTACAACCTAAAGGCAGGTTTAGATCAGACTAAATATATTATGAAAATTATTTTCTTACAAAAGTATAATGATATTTTTTTCCATTGTGAATTATATGATTTGTTTTCCTAAATTAGTGGTCAAAATTTGACCCATAAAAATCAAAACAACAATTATATAGAGACGGAGATAGTATATAACATGAATTTTTTAAAATCAAGGTACACATGTTGTGTGAGGACATTACTTACATGTGGCTATAATCAAACTAAATAGTAAGTAGTATTTTGTGTTTTTAACACTATTAAATACTTAGATTTTTAATACGACATTGGTTGCTATGAATCAAACTAAATAGTTATAATATTTATGTGTTTTAAAAAGGATAAGTTCATTTAAACTTTAACATGCTAAGTTGAACTAAATCATTAGTATAATTGAGAGAAAAAAAGATTTAGAATTAAACTACATGGACTATGAGAACGATGAAATGAATGGCAAACACTGGAGTCAGCCTATAAGATTTTGATTTAAATCCCATATAATAAAATGCAATTCAGTAGGTTTCAATATAACATTTTGGCCATAAATGTTGATGAATGGTTTTCTAAAAGTATATTTAAAAATTATATAAATTACATGATACAACAGTTACAAATATATTAAAAAAATATTTTCTCAAAGTTAATTTTGTTTGTATAACCTTATATTTTAGACTTTTGCAAATTAGTACTTGAAAAAAAAAAAACATTTTGCTCGATGAAATGAGATCAATCCTTTTTTTTTTTTTAATAACAAAAAATGAGATCAATCCTTGTTATTGATTTTAGGAAGATTGTGATTTTGGTAAGAAATAATGATTCTTAACAATTATTGTAGTTTGGATGTGATTAACTTTCCATTGTCTTCCCCTCTTTAATTCTAGTTTATTTGACCATGATTTCTTTCCTATCTTTCTCTATAATTTGAAATGAATTAGGTGGGAATGCATGAGAGGCCAAGGATTGGATTTTGGAGGCCTCACATTCATCCACCTACATTGCTTTAATATATGTATAGATTATATTAAAAACGGAAATTTCCTGTGGTACCCCTGAACTTTGGCCTAATGCCAGTGGTGCCCAAGCTTTTCCAATAATACCAGTGGTACCCCTGAACTTTGACTTTAACGTTTTCCGTAGCCCAATGGTTGACGGAGCTCCTTTCTGTTAGTTTTTTTTTTTAAATATTTGACTTAGTTAATTTATTGGGTACAGTAAAATGACTGATATACCCTTATTTGTCTTAATTACACAACGGCTAAGTATTTAACAGAACTTTCCTTTATAAATCGACCCACCCACCATTGTCATACCTCAAAAAAATTTCTTCAGACGATTTATAAGAGCAATGTTTGTCAAATACCTAACATTTGTGTAATTAAGCCAAGTAAGGGTATATCAGTCATTTTACAGTGCCCCATACATTAACTTAGTCAAATAGTTAAAAAAAAAGGATTTTCCAGCTAGTACCCCTGTGGTATTGCAAATGCCAGATGGTATACATTCTCATTTTCATATTCCACGTGGTAACCTTGTGGTTTGTTTTTTTGACACTCCGTGACCAGTTAAGCAAGGTTCGTTAACTTTTGCCATCAAATGGGTTACGTGGCTTTGTTAGAGGTTGTGAAGATGGTTTAGCCATTTAACTTGGCTTTGGAAATGGCTTAAATACCCCATATAATATTTCTCACCAATTGTCACGAAAATTTCCATCCTACTTGTTCTTATCCCTTTTATTTAAGCATACCCAAAACTTAGCATTCCATATTCCCCCTCTCTCTCCTACGCATATTCCCATTCTCTCCGCCTTCCAATCTCTCTTTGCAATTGATTCAAAATGCAATCCTGGGGTCACTGTAACCCTAATCCTTTCGTCTTCACCAATCGCACTATGAAACCCTTGCTAGAACAGAGAAAAGGGAGAGGAAATTGAAATGATTATCTGAGAGCAAATAAAGTGAGTAGGAGTAATTGGAGGAAGGGGAGAAGTTTTGCCTGTTGAGTGCAAATAACCCACTACACACAGCGTTTAAGTAAGGGCAAATGGGGAACTCGGCAAAAACTAACGGCAAAGGCTTCAAAGCTCACAGAGTTTCAAAAAAATAAACCACAAGGTTACCACCTGGAATATGAAAATCAGAATGTGTACCACCTAAAATTTGCAATACCACAGGGGTACTAGTTGGAAAATCCCTAAAAAAAATCTAACGGAAAAGGAGCTCCGTCAACCATTAGGGTACGGAAAACGTAAAAGTCTAACTTCAGTGGTATGAAAAATGTTAAAGTCAAAGTTCAGGGGTACCACTGGCATTATTGGAAAAGTGTGGACACCACTGGCATTAGGCCAAAGTTTAGGGGTACCACAGGAAATTTCCATAATAAAAATAATTAACTTATCTTTAAAAGAAAAAGTTAATGGGTCCTGGGTCTGGGTCTGGGTCCAAAAACTGGACCCAAACCCAGATTCGTTTAGAGGGACCTAGACCCAGACCCGATCTAGACCCATTGGGTCCATAAAACTAAGACCCAGACCCTTAATAAATGGGTCGGGTGTAACGGGTCTGGGCTGGGTCCAGGACCCATTGCCATCCCTAACACCTACTAAACAATATGGTATATTTAAAAAACTATGCGTCATTAAGGTATAAAAAAACACTTTTGTGCATATACCCCACAAAATGCGAAATCTATAAGAATCTGAAATAAAAAATGTTATTTAATTCATTTTTGCTCTTTTTCTACTTTTTTTTCTTCTATTTTCTTTCTATTCTAATTCATCTCGGCACTCCTTGTGTTTTCTAGCGTTGTGGGATCTAGAAAACTGCTTGAAACCAGAAACAACACCTCTTGAAGCTTTTACATGGTGGAAATTTCCAAGAGAGAGAAAATGGAGTCCATAATTGCTAGGGTGGTAGTAATACACTCAAGGATTGGTTGAAATCGTACTTCAGGTATCAGTTCCAGATGGAAGGACGCACTGCTCAGCAATTCAATTTAGATATTGGAGTTTTGACTCCGGACATTTGTGAATTTGTTTCAGGATCAGTTCCATTGAGCTATGAAGTTGTAGATCTATTCTGTGATTTGAATTGTTGTTTGATTTCTTAACTTAGGTTATTGTATTATGTTTTAATGGATTGGTTTGAAAATTCCTTTCAAGTGGATATATTAATGGAGATGTTGTACATTCAAACCTTGAATTGCCACCTTTGTTAAATGTGGCAACAGCTAAAGTAGAGATATTGGAGACTGTGTTAGTAATTGCTTGTAAATTGTTCTATAATTTCATAAGTGTGGACTGCGACTCCCGAGATCTCGCCCCCACAAAAATTAGAAAGGGACTGCAAGTGGGATCCCGCTTTTGCTTTGTGTTTGTCTTGGTCGTTTTTATGTTTTGAGATGTCATGACCTCGTTTATCATGTTTTGATTTGATTATTGGTCGAGGGACCATGTGTGTGAAGATAGATACGATGCCACATATTTTAGGAATATGGAAACCGCTTTAGAAAAAGGCTTGAACACGAATATCTAGAGAGATATCATGAACAATCCGCTTTGCACCCTATTCCTGGATGGGGAATAACTTCTTATGCTCAATGGGAGAGTCGAGTTCGGGGGTGTGGGTTCCACTCAAATGGATTAAACATTTTGTCATTGCATTCACATGATGAACATGCAATAGATTAAGCCCTTCCACATTTGCTATGCCGGTTTATGCAAACATTATCTATCGAAAATTTTTAAGGTGATCGCTTTGGAGCTCTTAGGGATGGATTTGGTTGGATGAACCAAACCCATCTAAAGTGCTAGTTCATGGGCATAATTGATCGATTAAAATCAGGAATGATTAGTGCACCAATTAAATCTAGAACTTATTAACGTTTTACATGCTTTACAAAATGATAAGTTAGGTGAGCATGCTTTGTTAGGTGGTGTTTAGCCAAGTGAATGATGAGTGCGTTATTTGAGTTATTTTTCATGGCTATACGTACTCATTTGACTCGAATTTAGAATAGCTATTCCGTTTTATTCGGGGATTTTGTGAATTAGTTGAAACGGATAACTACTCGGGGTATATTTTTGTTTTTGATGAGTTTTCAGGTCATTTGAAGCCCCGGGACGAAGTAGAAGCCCTGGCGAGGGGTTATTGAGCTAAATGTGGAAGACGAGGAAGCCCAAGAGGCATTGGAATCGCAAAACATGACGAAAAGCCCAAGTGTAGACTCCTTCAGTGCCTCCCGAAACCCCGTTCAAATCCCACCCGGGTGGGCGCAAATGTCTCCAACAGCAGTGCGCAAAGAAGCAGCGCCGCCCGGGCGGGCGGACCTGACGCGGAGCGCGCGCGTGCTTTGTGCGTTATTTTGCAATGTTTTAGGAAGTATTTTTAGGACGTGTAAGCTATTATTTGGAGCCTATAAAAGGACTCATTGCCTAGTTTTAGAGACCATTCATTGGCTAGTTTTAATTACTCTATAGATTAATTTAGCCCTAGATTTCTATCTCTACTCTATTAGCCCTAGTTCATTGTTCAAGCAACTTTTGACTCAAGTTTTCATCTTTTTTTATTAATTCAGGTACTTAGTTTTCTTCCAATTTCATTGTTTGGTTTATTCTTATTCATAGTTAATTAATTATGTTTGTTAGGGCTAGTTTTAATTATTCTTTTGTTCTTCCCATCATGAGTAGCTAATTCTCTAATTTTAGGGTTGATGTAGCTTAGCAAATAAACTTGATTGAATGATTGGGATAATTTGTTGTTAGCATGCCATTGAGATTTATTGTATGTGATTGTTAGAAATTCATGTTATTAATTGTTATTGAAAAAGATTCATGCTTTAACTAAAGACGGCTAGTATAAAATCGAAAGGGGAATATTAGTTGTTGGATTTCTATCAATCGCCTTGATTTGATAATTACAAAAGTAGATTAAAAGATCTCGTGGACAATAAGATTGGTTTTATTCTTAATACTTTTGAGTTGTTTAATCCCATGAAAATAGACCATTTAAAGAGAGTTTTAGGTGTTTTTATCTGTCCTTGCAATAATTGATTTGGCATGCTAGTTTGTTTTATCCCTTCGTTTGATCAGTTTAGCTAAGTGAAATCAAGCCTATGCTTTTTTATTCCTGATTTACTCCCTGTTAGTGATTATTTTGTTAGTTAGATAATTCTTATCTTGCAACTGATTAGTTTAGATAATTGAAAACGTGGTATTTGTTACTTGGAACCGTTACTCCCTGTGGATTCGATACTCTTTATATTACTTCGATATTACCGTACACTTGCGGGCTTATCAGTGAACATGGGGTTTATTTCATGCTTGATGTATTTAGCAAATAAGACCACATGGTAAGCCACAAGCAAGTAATTGTGTGAAATAAATGAAACAATTAAGAAAAGAAGAAATAAAGCAAGTGGTAGATCGCCCTCGGGATAGCTTGTTGGATGAGAACACCTTTGGCTTGAATGCGGTCTTGGCAAGAAGTTGATCCTTGGAGGATGTAAAGGGGTGCTTGGGTTGTGTTTGATTTTGTGGTGCTTGGGCTTGATATATGATGCTTGGGTGTGATTTGTGGAGTTTGCATGTGATTTGTGGTGCTTGGGTGTGATAGGATGAATATGGTGTAAGATAAATGAAGTTGGAGATAGGTTTAGTGGTGTAAGGTTGAGGAGGATGAAGATGGAGGTGGATTTGGCTCGCTCCCTCTCTATTTGGGCAAAGTAACCTTGCTTTGGCTCTCTAATGATTTCTATGGGCTTACCTCTAATTGATTTTGCTTGCTTAATTTTGCTCCGCAATTCTCAATTAAGCTCTCTTAATTTCCCAAAAGTCCACTTGGAATGAAGGGGAAATGACATATTTATAGAGGGCTGAATCTCGTAATTAAGGTGGTCGACAACTAGAAACAAGGTAAAAACACGCGCCGGCGGAGCGGGCGCTACACTGGTAAACAGGTCCCAGGGTGAATAAACGAGTCCGGCGGACCGGTTAACGAGCCGGGGGACCAGTAAACCGCTGCGGAGGCCGCCCAACTGGTGAGCCTACAGCGTGGTCAGTCTGACAAGTCAACGGTACGATTGCGATTTGATTGGTCGAGAACTGATTCGTATACTGTACTTATTTTTCCTAATCTGGTATGTACCCGTGGGTCAGGATCCATAGCTCATTCTCATAGGTTTATGGGCGGATATTTGACCCATTTGCCACTCCATGCTCGGTTTTGGGATATAAAACTTCAAATGCTCATAACTTTTGATCCAGGACTCCAATTTAAGATTCGTTTGAAATAATGAAATGTTCGGAGCAAGGGCTACAAGACGAGAGGAAAATTCATGAGCCAAATGCCAAGGTTGAGATCTTACCTTAGGTATTCATAATCTCCAAGCGTGCCATTTGCTATCGTCATCGGGCGGTGGAGGACTTAGGAGACACCAAGTGGGGTGTCTACAGTAAGCTTGATTGGGTTCTACATATCTTGAAGTTTATTCTGGAAAATTGAACTGGCCGTGGTAGGTACAGTGACTACGTAGTGTAGCACCACCCGGAGGCACTGTTACGACCTCGTTACTGGGCAATCCGGCTGTGGTGGGTTCAACAACAGCTCTTCTATTCGAGGTGGCAAATGAGGACCCAACGTATGTGTATTAGGGGAGGGCCGAGGAAATGAATAGGCCGATCCAAGGGTGGCATATCAGTGCCATTCATGAGGGCGGTGCTCAAAGGAAAAACGATGGATTTGGTGACGGAAGTGGAGTAGCGAGCCTGATGGATGCGTGGATGGCAACTCTGGGGGTTGCTTGATGATGATTTTGAAAAAATATAAGAATGTTAAGCAGGGGACTCTTTTTTTGTTTTTTTTTTTTTTTTAGAATAAGCAAGGGAGCTAAATAAGGAAAATGGAAGAAAATAGAAGAAAATGATACAAGTGAATTAAAAAGCATTTTTTTATTTCAGATTCTTATAGATTTTGAGTTTTGTGGGTATCTGCACAAGAGTGTTTTTTTTAATATTTTAATGGCGCATCGTCTTTTAAATATACAACATTGTGGAGGAGGTGTCATTAAATATACCAATATAGGGGTGAGCATAACTCATGGTGAAATTAGTCGAAACTTGGCCATCACTTAAAAGTTGTGCTGTGTTCTGGTTTGTTTGAAAAATATATCTTACATATTTTGAAATATATGAGCAATGAGAATTATTGTTTAAGGAGCTTTATCTGTTTCTAGCTTCTCATTACACATCGCGAAAAATTAGCTACTCTCTCTAAAAGTAAAGAAGTTTTCACAAAATTAGACTGTATCTTAGCTATACTAATCCTTGTTTATTTACAATAGAATGAGGATGGATAATAGAATAAGAATGGTTTCTCCATCCTTTATGAAAATCGTCACGGGTATGCCATGGAAATACTTATATCATATGTGACGACTGTGTATACAAGGAGTTATAGATCCGTGTCTTAAACTAAGAAGTAATATTTGTATCAGGATAATTTCCACAACCATCTTCAGTGCCAAAATGAAGAAAATAAATGGGTGTAGTTCTACATACATGATAGAGTACATTAGGTGTGATGCAGAAGCTAGCAACACAGTTACTCCCAAGACTGAAACTCCACCTACCTTGGTCCAACTAACTCATTTGATAACTAAATTTCTGGTAGTAGGAGAGACAAGAACCCACAACAATTTCCTCACTTTGATTAGTGAGAACTAACCCATGTTGTACCTATGACAGAAGAACAGACCTTATGGTGATCTATTTTGAAGAACGAACATTTTCATGTGTTACATGGAATATGTTTGAATTGTAATATATTTATTTATGTTTTAGAACAATTATCGTATTGTAATATATTTATTTAAAGCTTTAAATCAATCATGCAAGAAGGGAGCTGATCAAGAATTAGTTCAACCTAGCAGACAGCCATCAAGAATTAGAAGAAGAAGTAAAGTTCAATAGCAAACCTATCCTAGAGGGTTTACTCTTTTACTTAACTTTGAAGCTCTCTCAAGACATAAGCCAGTTGCTGAAGAGTGTTGAGACACAGGGGGGAAGCAGCGGAGAGGAAACCTTTTCCTTGGCATGAAGGAAAGGTAGTTTATTTGTGTAAAATAGAGCTAGAACATTTTTCTTTTGCATGTGCTTAGTCTACTTGAGTACTCTACTCAAGCTAGCTAACACCTCAGCTCTATAGAACACTTTTGTATATATGTTGTCTTTCTTGTATTCTCAAACTCAACTTGAAGTAATATTAAGAGATTTATTCTCCATTTTCTGGTTCTGTATCAATAGCTAAGGTGGTTATTGTGGTGGCCAGGGGGTGTAGTACTTTCTTGGTGGTGCAATCTGTAACCAAAGACCATACACTAACCTAGTGATTGATTGGAGTATTGAAGGTGCAATCTGTATTCTTATTCCCACTAATCCATTTCCTTGTTAGTGGCTATGGTGTTGGCAGTATCAACCCCTCTAGGATCATATCTGTCCTTTAGAACTTGAGTCTTCCAGTCTTTATTGTTTGGGATAAATATTGAGTCCTCTCTTGATAGTCATACTGAGTGAGTGAGTGCCACTAAAGGGGAGGGAAACACATAGGGGTGGGTTGGGTGCATCAAGTGGTACCAGAGCATCAGGTTACTTCAACCTATACTCTACCAACTTGCCAAGACCACGACGGTCATTCCATCAACTATTGGTGACTTAGAGTAGGCTATTCTGCAGTAGGCCAATCAATTAGAAGAGCAAAGGGTGTTATTGGAGGAACAAAAGAAGCAGAATGAGTATCTCAGGAAGCAATTGCCTGAACTCTTGGTCAAAAAATAGAAGTGGACGGATCCTCCTTTCATTGATCCACACCTGTCAGAAACAGAGGAAGAGAGTTCCAAGAGCTTCAGGTATGAACCTGATATTAAAGTAGATATACATGAGTTTGAAGGGAAGTTAGACCCTGATGATTTTATTGAGTGGCTTCAGAGTATGGAGAGGGTATTTGACTATAAAGAATTTCCTAAGAAAAAGAAGGTCACAATAGTAGCCTTAAAACGTAGAAAATATGCATCACATTGGTGGGAGAACTTGAGGACTAAGAGAGAAAAGGAGGGAAAGGATAAATTCAAAGAGTGGGAAAAAATGAAAAAGAAACTGAAAGAGAGATTTCTTCCCCATTCCTACAAGATTGAGAATTACACGAAGCTTTATAGCTTGAGCGAGGCAAGGGGGGATGAATGTAGAAGACTACACTAGGGAGTTTGAGTAGTATATGATCAGATGTGACATCAAAGAGCCTGAATAGCAGACAATGGTGAGGTACTTAGGAGGTTTGAATTAGACTGTTAAGGAATGTGTGGAGCTACAACCCTATCATACTTTTCTGATCTATGCCAGTTAGCTCATAAGGTGGAACAACAACAAAAGGGGAAAGGGAAGGCCTTCATTATCCCAGCAAAACCACTCATCACCAACAAGCCACTTGTGTCAAGAAAAGGCAATACAGGTGGAATCAAGCAGCTCAGAGCAGTTTTGAACTCATAAAGGAAAAGCTAGCAACAACACTAGTGTTGGCTCTTCCTAACTTTCAAGAGACCTTTGAGATTGAATGTGATGCTTAAAGTGTAGGGATTAGAGCAGTTCTGGACCAAGGAAGGAGGCCAGTGGCTTAGTTTAGTGAGAAGTTAAGTCGAGCTAGGCTTAATTGCTCCAGTTATGATAAAGAGCTCTATGCCATTGTAAGAGCCTTGGAGCACTAGAGCCATTATCTTCTGCCTAGGGAGTTTGTCCTTCATTCAGACCATGAAGCCTTGAAGTACATCAATGGCCGGCACAAACTGAACAGAAGGCATGCCAAATGGGTTGAATTCTTACAGCCTTTCTCTTTTGTCATCAAACACAAGTCAGGGCAACAAAATGTGGTGGATGATGCCTTGACCATGAGACATCACTTGCTAAGTGTGGTGGATAGCAGACTAGTGGGATTTGAATTGCTGAAAGAGCTATACAGAGATGATGAAGAGTTCAAGGAAGCTTATGCACAGTGTACTGGGGAAGCCCTTGGACCATATCTATTGCAGTCAGGATTTCTCTTCAAAGAGAATTTGTTGTGCATTCCTAGAGGGCGCAATAGGGAATTATTGATTAAGAAAGCTGATGAGGGTGGGTTGGCATGCCACTTTGGTATAAATAAGACCCTCACTGCAAGAGCACTTTATTGGCCTAAGATGGCTAAGAGAGTGCCAGAATGGATAGAGAAGTGTACTACTTGTCAAAGAGCGAAGAATCACAACCAAGCACAAGGGTTATATCAACCTCTTCCTGTTCCTAAAGGGCCTTGGGAGGATGTCTGCATGGACTTCATTTTGGGACTACTAAGAACTCAGAGGGGGAGT
>BSSO01007509.1:0-10925 GCA_030267885.1 Mesembryanthemum crystallinum | reverse complement strand
GTCAAGAAGAAGATATGCATTTAACTAAATCATAAGAGCGTTACAAGATCGAGTGTATGTGTTTCCCATGAGGTCATCCTCATATTTGTGCTTACATATGTTAGGAACGATATAGAGTTTGTGGACCTTAACATACAAAGACCACATCTTAAGACAATCTTTGGACAAAATATCAGCTGCTTGGTTTGTTTCCCGTGGTGCAAATTCGTAGCGCACTTCTTCAAGAGTTTGTTGAAGCTTCCTGCAATCGAGCAACACATTGGAGTAAGTAGAAATCTCATTACAAGTCTTCTTTAGTAGAGCTGCAGCTTCAGCACAATCAGTTGTAATGATGATTTTCTTCCATCCTTCATCTGCTGCAATCTGGAGCCCCCTCCTAATGCTCATTAATTCCGCCATTGTTGCATTCCCTGCTTTGGTGCTCCATTGATAGCCCAGAAGCCATTTACCATCGGATCTCCTAAAGACACCTGCAGTCCCTGCAAAACCTGACATGGGAGAAAGGGCAGCATCTGTGTTTAACCTAATCCAACCCATTGGTGGGGGGACCCATTTCACGTGGACCTTTGTAGAAGTGGATAGTGTTTTGATGGGGTTGTGCCATGAGTGGAATTCCCATGATGCGCACATAATTTTTCTAACCCAGGAACAAGCTGGTGTTAGTTTGTTTTCGAAATAAAAGATATGTCTCCTCAACCATATATGCCATAAGGCAAAAGGAAAGAGAATGGACCAAGGCAAGGAGTTGTTACTCTTCTGGGATTGAAGGTTATCTCTAAGCCAGTCTTTGATAGGTGATAGATAAAAGGTGTCAGGTACGGGTAGATTATTCCAGACCTCTTTAGCCAAGGGACAGTCTCTTAATGCATGCACAGTGGTTTCTTCATGTAAATTACACATTTGACAAATATAATCAAGGACAATCTTCCTCACAAACAGCGTGCTTTTGCTGGCAATTCTATTCCACCATGATAACCATATAAAGAACTGGATATTGGGAGTGCACTTGCACTGCCATATCCAGGAAACATCCCCATCATTACAAGTCTTAGAGGAAATGAGCTCAACATAGGCTTCAGCATTTGAAAATTTATTTTTATGAGTGAATTCACAGCAAGGGAAATCATCAGCCTCAGAGATAGAGATAGGAATCATAGAAATTAAATGCACTAGCTCTTCTGGGAGACATATAGACAGAGAATCCAGTACCCACTCATTATCAACAATGATGCAATTTACAGTTTGTGTGTACTCATGTTGCAGCAATGGTCCTTCAATCAGGTTCCTTAAGGGACCCTCACCAATCCAGTTATCAAACCACAAGGAGACATTTTTACCATTACCAATAATCCACTTTGAATTTTCCCAAAACAGATTCCAACCAATTTCCATTCCCTGCCAAATATGAGACCCACTATGAAAATTGATTTTATCTTTTTTCCCATGAACATACTTGGCTTTTAGCACTTGAGTAGCCAGATTATCTCTCCTATGAACCATTCTCCAACAGAGTTTGGTCTTTAGGATGGTGTTAATGTATTTACAATCTCTTAACCCCAGTCCCCCCATGTTGGATGGCTTGAAGACAGTATCTTGCTTCACTAGATGCACTTTCCTCTTTTCATTTGTATCCCCCCACAAGAAATTGTTCATTAACTGGTTCATTTGATTGAGAGTCTTGATAGGTGGGTTTAAACATTGCAAATAATAGTTAGGAATGGCACTCAGTGTAGATTTGATCAAGCACAGTCTCCCTGCCTTAGAGAGACAACCAGTTTGCCAATTAGCCATTTTGCCCTTCATTTTATCCACAATAAATCTAAGGTCCTTATGTTTAGGTCTCTTTGCAAGCAAGGGAAAACCCAGGTAAATTCCCAATTCCTGACACACTTTCACACCCATTTTTGCTTCAGCAAGTTGGGTAGTAGACTCATTGGCATTACCAGAAAGGATAAGTTTGCTTTTTTCACAATTCACTTTCATCCCAGAGGCTTTGCCAAAAATATCTAAGACATGATTAACCTGGTCAAAATTATCACTAGTGGCTTCCCCAAACAATAGAAGGTCATCTGCAAACATTAGATGGGACACCATCAACTTTTTCCTTCCCACAGGGAAAGCTTTCCACTCTCCCTCCTCACAGGCCTCATGGATCATCCTAGAGAGATGTTCCATGCAAAGGATGAAGATATAGGGGGAGAGAGGGTCCCCTTGCCTTATCGCCCTGCTAGGTTTGAAGCTCTCAGTCAATTGCCCATTCACAAGGACAGAGTTGGAGACAGTGGTTATACAGCTCATAATGAGAGCAATAGCATCATCATCAAAATTCATGGATTTTAAACAATACCTCACAAAGTTCCATTCTAGCCTATCGTAGGCCTTTTCTAGATCCAGTTTGATGGCAAAGAAGATTGTTTTTCCCTTGGTCTTAGACATAGAATGCACAATCTCAGTTGCCACAATGACATTGGTCTCACTCCCTCTACCATAAAACTGCTTTGGTTGGGGCAGATGATTTTATCTAGGAAAGGTCTAAGTCTTATCACTAAAATCTTTGTCACCAGCTTGTACAGGGTATTGCAAAGGCTAATGGGCCTGTACTGTCTAATAGTCACTGGACAATCAATTTTAGGGATAAGACTAATAGCAGTCACATTTAGAGCCTCTGGTATGGCTCTTTTTGTGTACCACTCCTTAACACTAGAACAAATTTCCTCAGCAAGAACATTCCAGCAGTTTTGAAAAAATATTGCATGGAATCCATCAGGGCCTGGGGCCTTGGTTGGATTCATGGAAAACAAGGCCTTCTTAATCTCAAAATCATCAGGAATAAAGCCAATAGCAATTCTAACAACAGACTCATCATGCACAGGATCAGCTATGACAGTAGAACAAACTTTTTCAGTGGTAAACAAATTCAAGTAGAAGGACCTTATGTGGTTTGATAACTGGGTTGGTTCATTAATGTTCTCACCTACATCATTTTCCACACTAGAAATTCTATTCTTTTTCCTCTGAATCAAAGTTGACTTGTGGAAGTAGCTGGTATTTCTATCTCCCAAGGAGAGCCAGTTCACTCTAGATTTCATCAGCCACAAAATCTCTTCTTGTTCAAACACAGTGTTGAGCTCATGTAAAATCTCTTCCTCTAAGTTGTTCAGGTAGTTTGACCATGGATTATCACATAATTTTGTTTGCACACCATTCAATCTAGCAAGCAAAATTCTTTTTCTCTTGAAAACATTTCCAAATGTATTCACATTCCAATCACACAGTGCATGCTTAAAAGAAGACAATTTCTTAACAACATCATGATCATTCAATTTATTCCATTCATCATTCACCATGTCACCAAAACTAGGCTCAGTCAACCACATAGGTTGAAATCTAAATAACTTCAATCCCAGAAGAGGAGGGGGTTTGCACAGATTCACAACAAGAGGACAATGATCAGAGTTCAGGCGGGGTAGGTGTGTAACTTTTGTTTCTGGAAAAGTTACATACCATTCCGGGGTGGCACAGGCTCTATCAAGCCTTTCAAGAATGGGATTATTTTTCCTACGATTAGTCCAAGTGAATTTTTGCCCCACAAAACCCAAATCCAATAGATTACAGTCAGATAAACACAGATTAAAGGCGTCCACCCTATGTAACTTCACAGGTCTGCCTCCTAGCTTTTCAGTAGGAGCACAGACTTCATTAAAATCTCCCAGGCACAACCATGGAAGTTTCACAAGTGGTGGTAGACACTGTAATTCTTCCCATAAAAGTTTCCTAATACGAAATTTTGGATTAGCATAAATTGCAGACAGAAAAAATTCTTTCTTGGATGAGATTACCTGGATAACTCCATGTACTCCCTGGCTTGAGCTGCTCAATGGTTGAAAATTTACTCTAGCGGGATTCCAAAGGATAAGGATCCCACCCGAGAACCCCACTGGTTCAACGATGTAACTCTTGTCAAAAGGAAGTCGGCGCACTACATTCTCGCTATTAACCTTTCCCAAACGGGTTTCAGTCAAGATGAATAAGTCTGGGTAATGTTCTTGACATAGTTGGCAAAAGTTGTTGTAAAAAGAGGGCCTCCCGATCCCCCTAGCATTCCAAGCAATAATGGACATGAAGTCAGCATGAGGTAAGCACCTCTGAGGTTTCGGTTCCCCCTCCAGATTTTCCCCTTTTTCCCCCGGTGTTGGTTCTGGTGTTTGTAGCTCTGGTTTTGGCTCTGGATTTGGGAAGAAGCTCAGGCGGTGCCACCGTTTTTTTTCTAGGAACTCTTCTACTCCTCGAATTACCTTCATCCTGACATTGCTTAATCCCCATTTCCTTTTCATCACAACCACTGTGTCGGTGAAACCCCCTATCAGAACCTTCAAGGGATGGTAATTCAATGCATAGACGTCCTTCACCAAAGGCAGAATTGGTGTTGGATCTATCACTGCCATCAGATCGTCTGGTAGAAGGCGTGAGCTCAGCATCAGATCCTCTATTGCAATTCTTTCCCAGATCTCCCCTTAGAGATCGCTTGATAGGTGAAGGAGATCGTCTACCTGGGGGAAGTGAGCTGGCCCCGTCGTGCCTTTGTATGTCATGAGTAGCTCCTTCCATATGGTTGTCACTTCTTCCGGGTTTTTCATGAAGCTCCTTAGATCCTGCGGATCGGCGGTGAAGGCGCGTCCCTCCATCTCCCTGAAGTATTCGATCTCGGGATCGTTGAAGTCCATCTCTGTCTGGGTCCGCCTCAACATCTTCATACAAGAGAGAGAATCTACTTCCTTGAGGTTGTAAGTGGTTGTCGAGCTCGGACTGAGTGAATCTGGCGAGCTCGGTGGTGGTGGTGGTGTCGTTGGTGGGGAGTTTGTGGTTGTTGTTGGCTGTATCTGCGGTGAAGGTGGTGGTGGTGGTTGCTGGTTTCTCAGATCCATTGTGCAGGTTTGGGTTTGTTGTGAGGTTGTTCTTTATGGATGGCACGGGTTGTATTTGCGGGTTTAAATGGGGAAGATTAGAGTTTGGGTTTTGGCTGGACTGAACAATCAGGGAGTTGTGGGCTAAGTTTTGGTGTGGGCTTAAGTGTGAGTGAGTAATGGGTGGGCTTTGTGGGATAGGGCTTAGTAGAGAGCCTGCAGGGGGTTGGTTTAGGTCACCCGAAGAGCTCTGTGATGTAGTGGGCTGTTGAGATGTTGCTTTCCCTACCACAGTGGCCACGTCCTTATCACTTTGACCAATGACAGTGTTTTGACTCCCTTTTCTTGACATCTGACAAGCCCCTGTTACTCCATCGTTTTGTTCCCCTTTCTTGGGAGTCCATCTCGTTGACGATCGGCCTCGGCTAGCACTGCGGTGATTCTTCCCGTGTCTGCGGCGGCCGGCGTTCTTCCATTCATGGTTTCCATCAACCACTTCTTGGTCAAGCTGTGAACTTTTCCTATCTCTCCCTTGCGAATATTCTGGGTTTTCTCTGCAAAACTCCAATTTATGACCCAAGTTTTTGCAAATACTGCAATAAATAGGTGCTTCAATTATTTCTATTTCTTGTCTTACATTTCCAACCCAAATAAATGCTGGTAATTTCTTGGATAAGTCACAATAAATACAGAGTTTTGCAAACCTAGCTTTCTCCCCCTTTAAAGTCTGGACATCTATTTTTAAAATTTTCCCCAGGGCATTTCCTATTCTCTCTAGCAAATCCTTCTTGAAGAGTTCAATTGGGAGTTCTGGCAGAGAGATCCAAACGGGTCCTTCATCGATCTTTGCAGTGGAAGCCTTGAAACCTGGTTCCCACGGTTTGGTAGCGACATAGTACCCACCAACAAACCAAGGTCCATTTGTTAGAACCTTTTGAAAATCTTCAATTGCTTCAAATTTGACCGCGTAAAAATCTTTACCCAGGGGGTGGAAGGTCCATGACCCTTTTGGTTTCCATTGTGCTGTCAAATGAGCCTTTAAGAACTCAATTGAAAAGGATTTCCCAACAACTTTGGTAACAATTGCGAGCCGCCATTGCGAGCTCCATTCTTCATACTCCCCTTGAGAGATGGGTATGAAAATATCATCCTCAGAAGTAGGTTGGTTAATGTCTGCCTTTGATTCCGCAAAGGGCAAAGGGCATTTCATTCCAAAGGATAGGGAGAAGTTTGTGGATGAGCTGTGGAGGTTGATTTTTGTGGTGGGCATTAAGGTGGCATCTTTGAAGGAGGTGAGAGGCTGGGCATTTTTGGTCGGAGCAGAGTTGTTATTCGAGGGTAGGGGAGATGTTGGGTTGGGTGGTGGTGGTGGAGCTGAGGTTGGGAGGGTGATGTGCGTGGAAAGGTTAGCGAGATGTGGTGGTTGACTCCCCTCACCAGAAGTACTCGTCGCCCCAGAGGGGGAGAGAGCAGCCGAGAGAGCGCCAGGAGAGGGAGCCATCCACTTTTAATAAGGTGACACTCACTATTGGACACAATTTTAAAGAGAGAAAAAAAATGATTGTATTGCCCTTACTTTACTAGTGGGTATAAAGATGATAGTGACTTGATGAGAGAGAAAAGAGCTAAGGGTATTTTGATACTTTCAAGAGAAATTTTTGCCAAAATTAGAAGTGTAGCCTTTAATTGTGAACCTACCAAACGGAAAGTGTAACGTTAAAAAATGAACGGAGGGAATAGATTTTCTTCTTCTCTCAACAACCAAACAGTTTATCTAACTATTGTTACCTTTTAACTCTCAATTTGCACTGCTAGTTTATTACTATTTTATAACAAATTTGAACTATCTTTTGATCCTATACTACTTATAAGGTACCTTATCAACTAGTTTTTTTCCATACATAGCCTTAAGCCCTATGAAAAATTACCCAGCTATATGAATTTATTTATGGAAAAGTTCCTCGTTATTTATTTATTTTTATTTTTTTTTGAGTAAAGAAAAGTTCGTCGTTATTAACACCAAAGAGAAGTGTGGGCTTTTCAATTAATTGGTCCTCCAAAAATGGGAGTATGTTAGGTTTTGGAACACTTTATTAGAGCCATTTGTAGCTTCTACTTCTACCCCTATTTCAACTTTTTAGAAGTTAAAAGTGGTGGAGGAGGTGAAGGAAGAGAAGGTGGTCGAGAAGTAATGTGAAGAGAAAAGTAGAAGTGTTGGTGTGAGAGCAAAATGATGAGAGGAAATAGAGATAGATATGAGAGCAAGCATTTCTTATTAGATTGAATAAACTTATTGTACAAAGAGATAGTTTATATAGAACTATACAGTGAGAAAAGGAGGGAAGGTATCTATAACAACCTATCAACTAACTTCTGTTGAACAAACAATAACAACCTAGCAGCTTACAAGACATAGAGGAGATATTCCTACAAGAAGTTAGGAGAAGCTTGGTCAAACGAGATCTCAATCATGTGGAAGAAGAAAAACTTTGTACAAAAGGAGGTAAAACACTTTGAGGCAGATTCACACATGGCCATGGACATGATATGTGAGCTGCCCATGTTTGGAGGGGTCCCAACTCATGCCTCGCTAGTTGTAGAGCGCTAGCATGTTCAGAGTTTGGATGAAGTAACTTATCTCGTTTCTCCTAAGTAGAACTTTTTTCAAAAAAAAGTTTTATATTCATGTTGTGAACCAAATTATTTCACGACACATTCTAAGCAAATTAATTCCTAGGTAATGCAATTTCATGAAAATTGCAAGTCTTTGAGGTAAAACTAGAAAACCACTATATAATGAAGCTATAATCCTAGTTGGTGATGAAATTGTTGATTTACCCAATAGATTTCTACGAATATTGCTTGAAAATGAAATAAAGGCCGCATCTTCAACTCATGACAATCGAATTTGAATCAAGATAAGTTAAAAGAGTCTTACATTAGTGCCAGGTTGCACTTGAACACCAGTGGGAGTGGTTGTTGTTCTTGAGGCATAATCTTCTGTAAATCGCTTGATTCGAATGAAATCATCTTTACTTATCCTCCTAATAGGAACTGTTCCTATAGGGCAACCTCCATCTTCCAACTTGATAGCATCTAAGGGTATCTTATTGTTTCCAGAAGTAGTGTTCATTTGAGGAGGAAATATACTTGGTCTCATCTGAAATCCAATTATACTAACAAATCAGATATAGCCCTGGACAACAACTTACTTAGCCAACTTATTGCGTCCCTACTATTGTATATATGTGATGAAATAAAATTTACAAACCTGAGGATGGAAACTGTGATTTTTTAATAAAGGATGATCAAAAGCAGGTTGCTTGTAAAAGTCCACACAATCATATATATCTCCGTACCTAGTCTGGAAATCAATGCCAAACATCGTCATCAACACGAAATATCATTGCAAATCAACATTGCCCAGTTAGATTAAATAAAGGATGATCAAAAAGAAGGTTGCACTCAAGCTGTAGGTAAATCTACAAGATAGTTTGATTAGGAGATATGATGATTGATTGGGATTTTAACCATTAGTTTAAGTTTTTGGTAGAATTGGCTCATTCACATGGTATTAGATCTACAATGACCAAAAGGGCATGAATTTGAATTCTACCAACCCTCATGCTCCTACAATAGAGTTTCCTCTATTAGTTGATGAGCCTTCTAAACACAAGAGTGTATGATCCATGCTTCAAACCCATATGACATATGCGTGATGTAGCATATTAGAAGTAATGATTGAATGAGTCTCCAACCAGGAGATATTATGATTGAATTACCTTAAACTTTTGATTGACTTGATTTCTCTAGAGATCTTGAAAAACTACTATATCAGGAGTAATGCTACATCCATATCTGATATGGATGAAATTTATCCATATCAGGTGGGCCGACCAATTTTTATAAACTCTATCGGGATATTTAAAATTAGAACGGGATAAATTGTGTTTTATGAATTTTCATTTATCCCGTTTTGAATATTAATATCCCGTTAGAGTGTGGAGCCCACCTAATATGGATGAATTTCACCCATATCTAATATGGATGTAGCAATACTCCCATATCAGCTACCTTTTATGTTGTATGGTATGAGAAGACTTTTAGACTATTACAAGGTTCCTCTTGTTTGTGGGTACCAAAAGGGGGTTAAACAAAGTCAAAGTTGCAATGCATTATTACAAAACCGTGGGAAAGAAACTCTCATCAAATTATAGAGTATTCAAATGAATTAGGCAGACACCAAGAGATACCAGTTGAGAAGAATAATGACTCAAATACATAAGTACAAAGACTTGATGAAAGGAATTGCTGTCTTAAAGTTGAAAAATGGTCTTAAGGTAATTAAACGTGCTTTATAGACTGAACTAGTTGTTGACTCCGTGCATCACACCGGTTGTTAGTAATATAATCCAAAATTACGCAGCAGTCGATTTATCTTCAAGAGTTAAGGTGAAGATAGAAAACAATGAATCTAAAAGAGTATTGAAGTTGGAAGTGATCACAAATTTAATTTTGAAACTCAAAGAGAAGTCAATCCTCTTAAAACCACTATTTACCTTCTACAAAAAATGTAATTGGAACTATAAGGCTTTAAACTTCAAAAGGTGGAGATATAAAGTTATGCAGAAAGATATGGTTAAAGCATATTGCCACGACTTTAAGCAAAGGTTTGATTCTATAACTGAATGTGGGAATTATAAGGTAATGATTCAAATCTGAGCTTCTACCTATTGAATGATGAGCATAATATGTGGTATTGTGGTATTCATTAAGAGTTAAAGGCAATTGAATAATAATTACTTTGACCGAGTAGCAAATTGGCGTTTTATGTGGTGCATATGATGAAATTTAGAAGATGGTATCATTGGATAATTTTTGGCAGTGTGGTTATGGAGTAAGGTCATCATCAATTTCATACATTATATTATTGACTATTGACATTCCTATTTCCTCTTATTTTTCTCCTTTTATATGCATTTACGATCTTTTAAATGTTTAACATTTAAGAATCCTATAATTTTTTTTTTTTTTTTTTGTCATTTCTTGGCCAACTCAATAGGTAATGTTGCAGGTAATGTGTTGGGTGATGTGTTAGCTTGTGGTTGAATTGATCTCTAATAGAGTGGATATTTGATGATTATTTGATGTTGATTCATGCCCCATCTTACTTAGATTCGTTGTGTGTTTCAACTCTTTCCGCTTCGATTTGCACCTTTTATTCCTTTTTACGCCTTTGGGGTATTTTGCTCTTATTGTGCATATTAGGTTCGGAAAATGATGATAACGAGAGGTTTTGTGAGGCGTAGCAGATTGAGGCTTGGGAAGGTGAAGAATTGAAAAAGAGGTCACAAGGAAAATGGTGATTAGTGGCGTGAAGATTTGAAGAAAAAGGTTCCACGAGGCATGCATGGTCCAATATGCGGTCTGTGTACACCTCCCTGGGTCGTGTACTAGTCGTGTATACCTCCTTAGGCCGTGTACCAGTCATCCCCAGCCGCTGCAGTTATGGCCAGAGGGGAACACACGGGCCGATACACGTTCTGTGTATCATCCCGTGGACCGTGTATGTTGTAAATAATTCCAGCCATTTTAGGCTTGTGCAGTGGGTGTTACACAGGTCGACACACGATCCATGTACACCTATCTGGACTGTGTTTCGACTATTTTTGCGGCCATATAAGCGCGCACTTTTAGGACTCTTTTAGGGGGTTTTTTCGGAGAGCCTTCTAGGTTTTCATAATCCTCTCTTTTCCAAAAACACTACATTTAATACTTTCTTAGGATTTATATTAAGCGTGTTAGGAAAGTGGAGATAAATTAGTACAAATATAGGAGGAGGAGAAGCAAGGAGAAGCGTCGAGGATCACTACCGCAAGCCACACCCGGACGGGCGTGTAATTGCCCGGGCGGGCGACACCGGGCACGAGAGAGCTGTAGCTCTCGGCAGCCCTGCCCGGGCGGGCAGCCCTCGTGCCCGGGCGGGCGGGCACTGCTGCAGGCAGCAGGCGTGATTTTGGT
>BSSO01007508.1:0-10926 GCA_030267885.1 Mesembryanthemum crystallinum | reverse complement strand
TCGATAATATATTCATATATCATTATCCCAATTAATTGCTACTTGACTGACAGGACATAAATCCTTCAGATTAATAGTTTAGTACACAACAAGTCCGGAAACGAACCAAGTTGCAGATGTTTTAGCCGGCCAAAGGTGGCTTCAATTAGGACTAGTTTGGCCTACTACCAAAAATAGTTTTTTCTTCACAAATCTTTATCCTCCTCCCCCTCCCTATTCACTTCTTCCTCCCCAAACAATTTCTAAGAAACCAAAATGTGGTTAGAAATGGAAACTCTCAAAAAGAGCTTCTATTTCTAGCCCATCTTACTTTCCTAGAAACTCTTTTAGGAGGAAAAAGTGAAGGAGGAAGGTGAAGGAGGATAGAGATTTGTGAAGAAAAACAATTTTTAGTAGAAATTAGGCCAAACGGCCTCTTAGACGTAACAATATGTGGAGTTTGTGGCCTGAATTTGTCATCGTCCACTCGTTCGTGGTTGTCACTGTGTTGTTGTCTTTGCTGTTATTGTACTGTGTTATCGTACCTCGTAGAATGTATGTATGATGCAAAAATGCGATATACACAGGAACACCATTCCTACAAAGACAAAATTAAGGCTAGTATACATCATTTCATCGTACTAGTTTGGTCGTTTATTGAGCACTCGCTAGTCGCTACTTTGATGGGGATAACAGTACTATACAATGAAGCATTCCAATTTCCAATAATCTTTTGGGGTTAGTGATGACTTGTGTGGAGCTAGAAAATATGGGTAGTTGATGCTTCTTTTTCTGAATTACTATTAATGATGGCCGGTCACAGTGAAGTTTTAGTGGTTTGTTGTCTTATACTCTCTCGAGTTCATTTAAACCTTTTTACGCTTAACTTTTGTGTGCAAAATAAGGAAGTTTGTTTTTGATACTTGACTTTCAATAATGTCCTTGTATAGTAGAAGGCATGTGGTTTGAGAGAAATAATGAGAGTGAGTCGAGAGTGGTATTAATAAGGTAACTTAATTCAAAAAACCTTTCTATTTTAGGTCACGTAAAGATTTTTATGAAACGTACCAAAGTAGAAATCGTAATGGTTTAAATGAAATGGAGCAAGTAGTAGTATTCAACTTCAACAAGTGACCCAGTACTATACTAGGTGAGTGATAGTATATATGTATGTTGTTAAGTTGTCCTTAATTGTACATCAGAGGTTTCACTACAACAGATCATCACTTAGGCCACGAAATTCGCCACGGAAAGTTCAAATTTGTGGCTTACTTTTACATTTCCCATGGAAATTGCTACGAATTATTTTGTGACAATTTCAAAGAAAATTGCCACAAGTAAATCAAATTTGTAGCAGACTGTATACGAAATATAATAATTTTGTGGCCATTTCAGGAAAATGGCTACAAGTCCAACGTTTTCGTGGCTAAGTTGCCACAAATAATACTTTCGTGGTTAATAAATTTCCACAGAAAAGATACTTTCGTGGCTAAATCGCCACAACAAAAATACTTTCGTGGCTAAATTGCCACAAACAAATATATTTTCGTGGCTAATTTGCCACAAAAAAGAAACTTTCATGGCCTTTGTTGAAAATTTGTCACATTTTTTTTTTTTTTTTTGTTTGCCAATGCACTTTAAAGGAAAAACATCCATATTTAATCACAAAAGTAAATTTAGCTTAATTAATTAGGTGTTTGAATGAATTATATAAGGTTATGTGTTTGTATGAATTATATAAGGTCACAAGTTCGAAAGTCTCTATTGAAGCTTGTAATTTTTTTTTTCCTCTTCTATTCTTCTTCTCTAATTAGCCACTACTAAAAGTGTGGCCAATAAATTTACTTGCCACGTGAACAATTGTGGCTAATTGAAAATTTCCACATGAACCATCGTGGCTAATTGATAAAATGCCATGTGCTATTTCGTGGCTAGAATTTGATTTGCCACTAGTTCAAGTGTGGCTATTTTTCTAATTATAGCCACTAGAGCATTATTTCCGTTGCCAACCATTTTGCCACGGCCTTATACGCCACGACAGGTCACGGAATAAATTTCCGCGGCGAACTACTTTTGCCATGAAAATTTCAAGTGTTAGCCACAAATATTTTAGTGGCACAAGTGGTCATTTGTTGTAATGTATTTGATGTAGAGAAATGTTGATCTTGATTCTTGAGTAGGAGTTACGTTAACCAATTGTTTCGGTGTCCCTTTTTAGATTGGAACACTATTGCCCGGATTGACCAATTTGGTATTTTAAGTGAATTTTAGGCTATAACTTAGTATTTTTTTCTTTCTCCGGCAGCACTAGGGTATAAAAAGTGAATATTTAGACACTTAAACCCAAATTTCGTGTTTTCCGACAAAACACTGTTTTTTATTATTATTTTATGTAATTCTTATATTGGACTAGTACTCTAGTTGCTAAGTGGAATATGGGCATTTATTTAGCGGTTTGGTGGAATCATAACGAGAGTGTTATATTTGGAAGGTGTTTGATTATTGTTACCCTCATCGTTTGGCTCCTTTAAAAAAACAGAAAATGAAAGAAATGAATAAAATAAATGAGGGGAAAAAAGTACAAAAAGAAAAAAGAATTAGTCCTCGTCGGAGTTACGCCGGTGAAACACAATTTTTGGGTCTACATGTTAAAATGTCTAATTTTATATACCCTGACCTAGTGTAGTTGGAGAAAGTAAAAATACCAAATTACTACTTAAGGCTCACTTAAAATACCATATTGGTTAATTGGGGAACACTATTGATTAGGTCTTTTGATTGAACTTGTATACTAGTTCCAACATGATTGAATAATATTACTTGATGAGATTTAACTCCATGAATATGTAGTAAAGTAGAATTTTGCAATGGGTGTAGATAAAAACAAAAATATGGGAGTAACATGTAAAATCTCAAATTAAAAAGGGTCTTTTGTAGATTTTTCAATACTATAAAGGGACCATATAGAAAAGAAAAAAGTCATTATTTTTATAATAATTAGTTTTACCTTTAAAGGCTAAAAAACACTTAATTATTACTCCCTCTGTCCCCTATTTAGCTATTCAAAAATCCCATATTTTTTGTCCCACATTTAGCTCTCAACCCCCCCCCCCCCCAAAAAAAAAACACAAAAAACAAAAAACCCATAACTTCCCTATATAATACAAGGGTCATGAAATTTGTTTTGAGCTCTTTTCAGGGGGTGGTTGGTGGTTGACAGGTGGAACGCGGACGACAATGGTCTGAGGTCGCTCCTCGCTACTTCGGGATGGTTGATCGGCTGTCGGTGGTCGGTGATCGGCTACCTGTAAAACAGAGACTTCCCTCGGGGCGGACCAGGGAGAAGCCCCTCCGACGCTCAAGTTAGATTGGTCGGATCGAAGGGGTGTCAGAGAGGGATTTTGCTCTCTGACATATCCTTCTTGAATAAGAGAGAGAAATGTTTGACTGATGTCAGATGTTTTAATTGTCAGTATACTAGTGCAAATCCCAAGAAAAATAATCATACCTGAGGTAATAATTGTTGGGTATTTATAGAGGTGAAGAATGGCACAAGGTGTAATATCCACCAACTCCAAGTCTGGTTTGGCTTTCCACTCTCTAATAGATATTTTGGGTCTCGCTAGTGACATCTTCTACATGCACCATCTGATCTCTCGTGCCTTTGGTGACTGTCGCAGTAGCAGAGCGGATTCCGACCATACGACCGTGCATGTTCCCCACAGACGGAAAAATGTTTTGGGCTCTTTTCAGGGGGGGTCGAAGGATGACCGGCAGAACGCGGACGGTAATAGTTTGGGTCGCTCCTTGCTAATCGGGATGGTTGATCGGCTGATCGGCGGTCGGCTATCTGCAAAATAGAGACTGCCACAGGGTGGATCGGGGAAAAAACCCTTCGACGCTCAAGTTAGATTGGTCGGATTGAATGGGTGTTAGAGAGGGATTTGACTCTGACAGATACCCTGAATAGAGCCCAAAACAAAAATGAATAAGGTAGGAATTGATTGGATATGTTCACTAGTAAAACTCCATTCTCATATTCCTAATAAATTGATTGGATTTGGACGATAGTAAGTAGTTGTGGAAACCACTAGGCATGTGGTTGAGCGGTAAGTCTCTTGGGTGATATTCAAGAGGTCTTGGGTTCGATCCCCGCCTAGTGGCCACGGGCTCTCCTTGTGAAGGGAGAGTTTAACCTGGTCTTACCCTATGAGGAATGATATCCCGGAACCCTGGGGGATTAGTCTGGGCCGCAAGGTCCCAGGATACCTCTTAACAGCAAAAAAAAAAAAAAAAAAAAAAAAAAAAAAAAAAAAGTAGTTGTGGAGAATCATTTCATTTGAATGAGCGAATCACTTGTCATTAAACAACCATGCATGGAAATGAAAATTGCTTTGTTTTCTTTTCTCGTATCTTTTTATCTCTTCCTTATTTTATTTCTCTCTCTTATCATCTTAGAAAATCAAACACAAACACGATAAAACTGATTTATTTATTTTTTATTTTTGTTTTTGTTTTAAGATACCAGTATTTAGTAAAAGCTATCCAACAGAAAGTTCTATTAATTAATATTACATTATATTTATGCTCCAATTATATGGATAATTTGCATAATATCTTTTTGACTTTTTCAAGTTTTTTAAGTGTTGTTTTCGTTTTTCAAGGTAGAAAAAGTTGATCATCAATATAGTATCTCTCAAAATATATGACTAAAATTTATAAATATTTTATATTATGAAATTATTTTCCAAGACGAAATCAACAAATAAATTTTCATATTATAAATCAGAGAGTTCTTTATTTATAAATCAATGATCAAAGTTGAACATAAAAATATAACACGACACTTAAAAATAATAATGGATAGAGTACTAATTACTTTAAAAATAAGAGGATAAATCAAATTACCCGCCAGTGATAGGAGTGTATTCAATATACTAGTATACCACCACAAAATAGGGAAATTTTGGAGTAGTTTTGAGGGGATGTCTCACTTCTTGTATGCTTTGGAGATGTACATAATACACACTTTATGTACGTACCACTGAGGCTTTTTCTTTTTCTTTTTTTCTTTTTTNAATATGTAGCACCAAACTTGATTATGAATTCACAATATTGCATTGTCAATACGATTTGCTATTCTACTCGATAATATGACTTCAGCTCCCTCCTTAATCAACTTCCAAGCTGCAACCACGTGGTGTTCTTCAGTGAGTGTGGACCCCACTGCAAACCTCAATATGTAGACCCCACCAGCAATACTGTGAGATAGATAAGCTCCACCCGTTGAGTTAACTCGGTTAAGCAACTCTCTATTTAAAATTTTGGATTTTCCCGGTTCGGTTCCTCTTAACCGGAAACAAACCAAACCAAAATTCACAGGCACAATAATCTCAAAATGAGTATCAGACCGAACCAACCCCTCAAATATCCGAGCCAATTGAATATCGGACCTAATGTGTGTTTGGAGGTTCGCAATCCCATAGCTTCGGAGAACGAACCACAAACGGAGCGACTTGAACCGACGGCCCGTACCTATTTGCCAATCTTTATAATCCACAACCGACTTTGACTCACTAGGTTTGTTCTTCAAGTACTCCGGGTTGGTAGCGAGTGACTTCACAAGCAAACTCGGGCTCTTAACCCACAAGCAACAACAGTCTAGGTAACTGAGTAGCCACTTGTGTGGGGCGAGACTCAGTGAGTCAACTCGGTCGACCCCGTTCAAGTAGTGTCTAAACTCGGGACATATACACGCGCTTCCGCTGTAAGCAGCATCTACGTGGACCCACATGCCATAATCAGCTGCCACGTGTGCGAGCTCATCTAGTGGGTCCACTGCTGTAGTGGAAGTGGTCCCCACTGTAATGCAAAGGTAAAGTGGGACCAGGCCAGCTGCCACGTCAGCCTCGATTGTTTTACGGAGATCCGACGGTGATAAAGCGAAGTTTGAATTGATTGTTGTGGGGACTAATCTGATGTTGCTCGGGTGTATGCCAACCAATTTGCACGCCTTTTTGAAGGTAGAGTGGGTCTGATCAGAGCCGTAGACAACTAGCTTTGATGTTTGATCATCAAGAGATCCAACGGCCTCGATTGCTCGGTCTCTTGCTGCGATGAGGGTGCATATGATTGCCTCGCTTGTGGTTCCGTGCAACACACCTCCTCCCGTACCTAAATTATCATCATCAAAAAAAAAAAAAAAAAAAACAGTTGGCGCTATTTTAAGTTTTCAAGTGTTGTTGGATATAGTTGATATTCATGGGCAAATCCAATATTCAAAGTCCGTTTGCTTCACCTTTTCTTTTTCTTTTCATAAATTCAATATAGTTCAATGTTGTTCAGATTAGTTCATTGCAATTCAGTTCAATTCAATTTATGTAGGAACTTAATTACTATCACTTAAAAGAACTTTTCATTTAAATATAATTTCACAATGATATATGTGTCGTATTTGGAAGATTTCGATGAATATACTTTCAAGTAAGTCCAATATTGAATTCAGTTTATTTTTGTTTCAGACGAAAAGAGCAGATCCTTAATCGATGATATATATTCATCAACAATATGATGAGATATAGTGCGACACTGTTTTTGAAAGCTAATCAGTTACAGGTTGGTTGCAAATAAAAGGATATTAGGAACACCTTCATTAGCGACATGAAGATTATTCTAAATAAAGAACTTAACTGTAAATTGTACTATTAACAAGTTGGGATGACTCTTGAGAGGAGGGTCCTAGATATATATTGGTTATTATTGTATCCTTAATTACTTTAGTTTTAAAATTTCTTGTGTGTAGAAACTATCCTTAACTTTTCAGTTTTATGCTTATTCCTAAGTTATTTTAGATGGTTCAGTATCAATGGTTCGTGCTCTCGCAAAATAGATGGTTAACTATATATAAAAAAAAAAATTCAAGTTGTTTGAAGTGGATGAACTCAGGAAAAAGTTTCAATGATCTTGAGGGTCACCCATCCTCTTTTTATACTTCTCTAAAATCTCTCATATTTTTACAGGAAAATATAGTAGTAAAGAGAGAGAGAGTGTTCGTGACCCTAAGATAACCCTAAGGGTTACTCTAGCATTTTCTACGAACTCGACAATATAATTTTGAGGGACAATTGGCCTGGCGTCGCACCACTCCGAATAAGTTAATGTCCCTCTTTCTTCACGTGACCACATGTAAGTTAACTCAATCCTCTATTTATCTCCTAGGAAAAGAGCACACACTTACTAGAGAAATCTAAACCATAATATAGCAAAAGAACATATATAAATGAAGTGCATGCCTAACCTACCTGAGAACATGAAGGAGGTAGGGAGCTTGAGCATGGAAGCAAGCCAGTCCATGGCAACCATCTCCAACTCAGTAGCCGCAGGCGAGGCGAGCCAGTTAAACCCAACACAGTTAAAAGAAGTAGCCAGCATCTCCCCCAGAAACGCGGCCGAGCTAACAGTCGCCGGAAAGAAGGCGAAGAAGTTAGGGCTAAGCCAATGGGTCATGCCAGGCATAATATACTTGGTAACATCTCCTAGTATGGTATCAAATGCCTCAGGCAAAAACGGTGCCGTTTTAGGCAAAGATGAGAGCAAGTAGCCAGGTTCCACTTGGCTCAACACAGGATAGCTCTCTATGTTTTTGTAGTAATCAGCAATGTAGTCCACCATCTGGTGGGCTCGCTCTCGGAACTCCTCGTGATCCAAAGGCTTGAATTCGGTGTTGGTTTCGTTGTCGTCGGTGGTGGTGAAGTTGGGGCCGAGGCTACCCATGGTGCGTGGTTTTTGTGGTGGTGGTGCGTGGTTTTTGTGGTGGTGGTGCGTGGTGGTGGTGGTTGATGGAAATGGGAAAATTGAAGGGTTTTTAAAGGAGAGAATTCACACTCGTACCTATTTTTAGTATATACTCCTAAGCGGAAAAATTATTTGATTCGGGAATCGAGGCTAGCTTCGGCGCTGGCGCTTTGGCTTTCTTTTTAGCCAATGAAAATATTTGGTGTGAAAATTGGTCAATTTATACATTTTTTTTCCTGCTTTATGTACCTTCCAAAACTGGTTTGTAACTGACTTCAACAACTTATTTCTCTTTCACAATATATCAGCTATTCGGATTGGACAAGTAGACAAATTCGATGATACTCCCTCCATCCCTAATTAAAAATGTCGTTTCGTAATCCGCAACTCACATCTGCGGATTATGAAACGACACTTTTAATTAGGGACGGAGGGAGTACTATTTAGAAAAGTCGATAATACAGGGCATCAATTGGAATTTCTCTAAAATTTATATGTGGGCATATATTTCCTTTACTTATACATTAAATTCAACTATTTATTTAAAAAAAATAAGAGTTATTTTTATATTCCTTTTCTAAAAAGGACCTCAATATTCGACCCTCTGGACAATCTAAGAATACAAAAGGAAGAGTATTTGAAGGAAAGCACAAATCATTTGAAGAAATAAATTCCGTTTTGGCGCCTTGACATTTGATGTAATAATAAATTTGTGCCCTGTTGACTAATAATTCTATTTTGGTGACCTGACAATTTAAAAAAAATATTTCATTTTAGTGCCATGAACTAACTTCGTTAAGTTGACCGTTATTGTAAATAAAAACATACTTCTCCTTAACTTTGAAGTTTTTCTCACTCAAATTTGAAATTTATCTCGTTCAATTATTCAAATATTAAACTAATCGAGTTTCAAAACGGAAGAAACTTCACCTAATCGAGGTTCAATATCCACAATTTTTCAGGCTAGAGAGGAAGATAGAGGAACAATGAGGTTCTTCCCGTTAAACATTATCAAAAATAGAGAGGGAAATGATTTGTGAAGGTATATTGTCTTATTTTGAATGTAGGGCTTTAATTATTAGATATGTTTCTATTTTTTTGATTTTAATAAACATAATATAATTTTTATTTTTTATTTTTTATTTTTATTTTTGCTACTAAAGCTAACCCGTGCATTATGTACGGGTCAGGCACACTAGTATTAGTGTAAAATAACTATTTATACATTTCAACCACGAGGGTGCTACTCCGGCATCCCTTTTGGTAAATGGAATAAAATAACTAACCATTTCCCAAAAAAAAAACTATTTATACACTAAGTGTATATGTATAACGGCTCGAGATGGGGAGATAAAAAAGGGAAGTAGGGAGTATTAAAGATGGCTGTTGAGTGCCTGAGAGGGCGGTGAACAAGATCAGGACTAGCTAGTTGGCACCATGCATGTATATACTGTTTGGATTTGTATACTCTATTAGGCAAGTTATTGATTTGGATGTTTGTAACCATACTTCATAATTGGAAAAAGCTAGGTCGTTGTGGTAGTTCATCTGTCTCTCTCTCTATATATACTCCGTTTATTAATCGTATCTGATACTCAAGGCAAACACGTTGGCCAATTCTTGCATAGGGGATGTGACAAAATCAAGAAATATGTATTGAGGGGCCATGATGACTTGATGAGTGAATAACTAATATGTACTGTGGGATTGCACGAGAGAAATTATTGTATAGTTTTAGATTAATGGTCCATTTTCTCATATAATAAGATATTTGCGATATCTTTTGCGAATGATTTAGAGTTAATTCCCTAATTATGTGAGAGGGAGTAATGATTACGGACAATATAATAATTGCTTGGACTGTAGACACTAAAATTAGGTCCATTAATTTCGTTGCATAATGTGGAAAGATATGGGATGATTGATACAAAAGATATGACAAATATTTTCAAAGATATGATATTGATATTATTAGGAAATAAAATGAAGAATAATTGGGCCTCCAACCATTATTTTAAACATTTGATTGAGTTATTGGTTCCTCCAATGACTAAGATGTCTTGTGTTCGAATCCTGGTAAGATGGATCTGTGCATCATCCACACTTCAAACCTAAAGGTCATTCGCGTGAGAAGGCGTATCAAGAGAAATAACAATTGATTGGGCCTCCAACCATTAGCTTAAACTTTTGGTTGAGATGGTTTCTTTCATATGCCCAACCTGCTAACTCCTATAGTTGAGCCTCTAAGTACAAGCTAACATTATCTCAACAACCGCATATGTTTATTATAAATGAGTTAGGCTCCATTGTACTCAACTTATTTTAATGAGAATTTACACACTTTACCCCTGAGGTTTCAAGTAATGAATGAGGAACCCCTTTTTTTTCTTTTCTTTTTTTTTTTTTTTTTAAGTTTCTTGTACACTGTACTCCCAACCCCTAACTTCTGTTAGATTGCCGTTTAATGGGAATGTGAAAATACCAAAATGCCCCTCTCCTACCTGAAACCCCCTCCCCTGCCTTTCCCAAAACCACCCCCACTACCTTAGCCCCACCTCCACCACCCCAACCATTACCACTACCACCACCACCACCATACTCGTCACCTTTCCAATTCTGAACCCTCTGGAAATGATAATTGGCATGGGTGGTTTTGGGAAAGGCATGGGATGAGGGTTCTAGGTAATGGAGGGGGGATTCTAGGTAAGAGAGGGCATTTTGGTCTTTTCACATGCCCAATTACGGTAATCTGACGAAAGCTCTGGTTAGGGGTGTAGTGTAAAATAGTGCACAATTTAGGGGTACAGTGTACAAGAAACTTAATAAAAGTACACGTCATCATCTGAAACATCAGGGGTACAATGTGTAAATTCCCTATTTTTAATAATTTTAGCAAAATCAACAAAATTTATCTTAGTAAATTATAGTAAAATAAGTGGAATCAACATGGGGGCGGGTGGGGGTGGGGGTGGATGAGGATATGGAGCTTCTGTTAACCACCTGATATATTTGGTAATCCCTAACCCCCCTCAAAGAAAATCTTCAACCGGCCACAATGCCAAATGAGTCTTTTTAGTAAAGCCCCTTTGCCACATGAGTCTTTAAAATTGCTCCGGCGACAACTGGGTCTTATAAAACTCTGATTCACGCACA